>JAOTJB010005707.1:0-11680 GCA_027123815.1 Erythroxylum minutifolium | reverse complement strand
CAAGACTACTAATAACTAATCCGTTAGTCGATTAACATAAATCTTTCTAATTAAATCTCCTAGGATTGCATTATCGATTTATCAATTTCACTATTAGGTTTAACCTTAATCCAAAGGATTTATGTTAACCTGTCTCTAGGTTTGTATGAAACTCCTTCCAATTATGGTAGATCTATTCATATGAGAGGATTTCTCAATCTCATTCATATAAAATCAAATTATGAACTGATATTGAGGATACATTAGAACAAGAATAGAATGCATAATTGAATCGCAATAAAACAATCAATAAAATTGCATTAAATAAGAGATCAAATCATATTATTATCACAACTTAGGGTTTTTCACACTTAAGTATTAAACAAATTTAGATCCTATTCATAGAAAACAAAATCAAAGATAAATATGTTGAAGAATTAACAGAAAACAAAGAAGTCATAATTGTCAATCTCCTTTTCCTTCTAATAGATCTTTTTGCAAAACTGGATTGGATGTTGTTATCTATCAAATCTTTTGACCTATTCTTCATGTTTTCCTTCTCCCTTGATTAGATTGTCACCTCTTTATATTCCTTACTCTCAAAATCCCTTAGAAACTCGACTCCCTTTGTTTTGCTTCCGTTCATTTCATTTTATAGTAAATATTAGGATTTTTAGATTATACACGGTCAACTTACATAGGGGTGTAGGTGACCACATATCTCCAAATACACCTAAATTTATTATTTCACACGGGTGTGTAGCTTCACATAACCACAACAAAATTCTTTAAATCTTCATACATTTACAGAGGCTTTGTGACACCCTAATACCCCTAGGAGGATGTACAGATGCACATAAAATAGACCTAGATAATACAACAATTCCCAAAGATAGGACAAGCATACATCACAATTCCTATAGTTACCATTGTTACTAGAATTGCTCATATATTTCAAAGTGGATTATACAAGCCACAAATTACACATATTATATCCATACATTGAATATCTCATGAAAAGTTATGGTTATTACAAGTCATTTACTTATTGAAATCTTCATAAGTCTTACAAGAATTTACTACAAAAAACTTCCAAAATATTACACATCCTTCTTTGGCCATTGTGGTTGCCTCAACCTTAACCCTCTTTGTCATGACTTCAATAGAGGAAAAGCGTATAGCTTAGTAGGGAATAATGATGCAAGATGGAGACTATGCATATGATTCATGACATTTAAATGATGGAAAATACATTATAAAATAAAAGTCATGAAATATCTTAATACACATAATAATATTTAAAATGAAATTAAGAGATTATTCATAATATTATTTGCACCAGAACTGAACAAATATCAGAACATATATAGAATTGCCTACTAATTTATTCAAACGTGGGTAACAAGAACATAACAGAAGATACCTATGTTTGGTATCTATAGAAGAGGCAATAGCCTCTAAAACAGAAGAGACATAAGTCTCTAAAATAGAAGAGGCATAAGTCTTTGAAACAAAAAAATACTATAGTGCCTCAGAACATAAGTAGGTGTAGACCCTTATAGGCATGCCTATTTACCCACAGCTAAGACTTGGAAGGTTAAAACTAATCATCAAAACATTATAATTACATTTTAGAATCACATTATAGAGTAACAAATTCATAACATACAAACTCATTCCCTTTTGCTTGTATTATAATTTGAAAACGTTTATCATGGCCAATCTTATTTATTATGCTTTATGATCATATTCCTTTTCAATAATAAATAAATGAAATCATTAAGGTACATACAAATTACATGCATGACGAGTCTCATATTACCCTTATAAATGGGTTTGCTAAGTTTCATTGACATCTGAAAAGGTTCAGATGAAGTTTGGTTATATCCAGGTGAGGAAAATTCATGTTTAAGAAAAATGGGGTGATGCACGGCTTTACTCCTATCATTTGCAGCCATGCACTTTGCATCAAAATGACAGTTTTGTGTAGAATGTATTATGAACGGTTGCGCCCTCACACCCACAGCCGTGTATGGCCAATTTTCAACTTTTCTCGGAACAAGTTTCTAGGTTTATTTTCTGTGGCCATTTTGACATAGAAACGGAGTTTTTAGGTGAAATGTCTTCTAAAAAATTGTTCCTCTATTTCTTAATTTTCTAATAACATAAATTTTATGAAATTTGGTTAAGTATTTAGGGAGTTGTACTGAAAAAACTATAGGCTATTCTAAAATAGGGATAGCAACCAAAACTCAACTTCAAGCTAGAATTCAAAAATCTTAAAGGCATAATCAATTTAAAGTTCCTTCATTAAATTTTTATACCTATGTCTACATTTTAACCTCTAAGTGGTATTATCCAGTTTGGAGTTCTACTAACCAAGATATGGCCAAATTACATATGCCTGTTCAGTGGAACCTATCCATTCAGCTAAGTACACATCCCAAATCAACTAACTTCGGTCTTATTATGCAAAAGCAAAACAAAAACACATCCAATTTAACCAAAAATATCCTATTCTCTTATGGAATACTTCTTTTATCAATTATACTCACATCCAAAAATTCCCATACCTCTTGAAGGAGTGATCAAATCCCTTTTTCTTCACTCCACTTGCTTCCTTTTTCCTTTGTCTTTGGTCTTCTTCTCCTTTACACATAAAACACCCATTTAAAACTCATATTCAACAATTATATACACATAACAAATCACTAAATGAAGGAGTTAATTTTCATATCAATACTTGAAATTAACTTACCTTAGACTTCAAATTCACCAATTTCTTATATTTCTTTCAAAATCCCCTTTAGAAATCAAATTTAGTATGAATTTTAATGTAGATAGGAGCTCAAAATTCTAAATTTTGAGTGTTAAAGCCGACCTCAACTCATCATCTTCATATTTATATGTAAATCTTATGGTGTGTAGAGTGACAAGAGGCCAATTCTCATTAGTTCCTACTTTTCAATTTTCATTAATTACAATTTAGCCACACCATTTTTTTATTCCATATAACTGCATGCCATCTTAATTTATTTAGCATTTTATCCCATGATTAATTTATATTTATGCATGCATAGCACAATTAATACAAATTACTAAATTGCCCCTAACAATTTTGTTAATACCGATTATGTTCTGTACTAAGCACTCACTTTCATATTTGTTTACACCCATGACATATACTTTCATGTAAATGACACATTCCTACTAGGGTATAGTTCGGGGCCTCACATACTTACATAGTCACTAAAAATTATTGTGTATCTTCAAGTTGCTTGAACTCTTCGTTCCATGCCACAATTTCACCTGAATTCTTATCGTTTTGTTTCGAGAAGGCAATTACCACCTAAAAATGCACTCAAAGTGAATTAGGTACCACAAATACTATAAAATTAGTAAATATTAAACAAATCACATTAAATATGGGTATAATTTTATAGCTAAATAAGCATTTATAAAACATCCCCATACTTAAGCTTTTTTTTATCTTCAAGCAAATCATAATATAAATTATCAATCTTATAGAAATTCATCCCTTATTAACCTCAACCTACTAATCCATACTCTAAATCATCATGTCATATTAATCAAATTAACTTACAATTAGATACAAGTTATCATAAAACTAACCTTCACAGGTAAATATCAATAATAATCACATCGATAATCTTTTTGAAAGCAAAAATACAAATCTTCACACCCTCACCAAGATTTCACTCAAAGCACTCAAGTGTTTAAGGTGAAAATTATAAAACTCTCGAATCAATACATAGTAGAACCCTTAACCATAAGCTTTCAATATTATCATATCTCCACCACTTAAAAGTAAATTAGAAATAAAAACCAAAAGGTCTTAATGTAAAGATTTAATGGGGTTTAGGTAAGGTATGATTGGGATAATAAAAATGATGATAAAAATAAAAGAAATATATAAAAACAAAATTACAAGAAACTTAATTCATTTACAATATAGGTCCTTCACATTAAAAATCCATTGATACCATAACTTTAACACCTTTTTAAAATCTATTTATATTTATGTACCAACAATTCAAGAAATAATAGATCTTTCATAATTTCAAGTTTCAAGCAATCAAGTAATTATGAATAATTTTAGGGTTCAAAACAGTAAAAAGGCTTTAAAAACATAAGATAAAGGTTAATGATGGGATTATATTCAACAAAAAGGTTAAAACTCAAATTTGGTTATTCCTAAGGGATAAAATATGGTAAGGTAATTCAAGAAA
This sequence comes from Erythroxylum minutifolium, assembly GCA_027123815.1. Classification (NCBI taxonomy): domain Eukaryota; kingdom Viridiplantae; phylum Streptophyta; class Magnoliopsida; order Malpighiales; family Erythroxylaceae; genus Erythroxylum; species Erythroxylum minutifolium. The sequence goes on along the minus strand of JAOTJB010005707.1, from coordinate 7,451 downwards.
TAGGCTAAACAAATGTTAAATCTAAATGTCTTTATCACTTTAGATGTATATGGTCTCAATATGTATAATAAAAGCAAGTTCTAGAATTATCCAACTATGCATGATAATACACATGAAAGAATAAAAGAGCTTAAATATTGATATATTTACTTTTGCGTTCAAAAGCTCACAAAAAATTGTCTTATGTGTGTAAATAATATGCACTTTTTATTCAATTTAACTATTTCAATGATTACTGAAAAAATATAACTTATAAAAGCAAGTTTATTCTAACTTTTATCCATTTGCATACTAATTCAATTTAACAGTCAATAGCGATTTCAAGTATTTATGGACAGATTTTAACTAATACAAGATAGTAGTTAATAAAATTTAATAACAAAGATTAAAATAAGCTTGAGAAATTTATAATCCCCTTCCCCATAATTAAACTTCTACATTGTCCTCAATGAACATAAGATAAGCACATATAAATAAAAAGTGAGAAAGTGCAAGAAATTTTGTACTTCCCTGAGTAATAAGAATTCCATCTGATGTGAGATACAATCATCCTTGTAAAATATAACTAAGAAGGGATAAAAAGATAACAAAAATAAAAATAATAATAAAGGAAATAAATATGAAATATGGAAATAGAAATAACGTAAAAATACATTACTCTAATGTTTAGATAAAAGAAAACAACAATGGAAATAAAATAAGAAAAATATACAAATAATAAGAAAAAGAAAAGGAATAAAACTAAATTGCAACATCCCTCAATCATATTGTGACTCTGGCATGTCCATCAATGGAGCATCCTCGTGTTGTAGTTGCCTTTATCCCTGATTGTACTCTAGAACAATCGAGAAGACATCTTATATGAGAAATCTATCTGTAAGACAAAGTAAACCTACGTCCTATGAACTTTGGGTCGTATAGCCCCATCATGATGGAGAATTATGAATAACTTATTTAGACCATCTCCCCTAGCTGCCATAACTAAATGGTGTTCGTTCAATCCATGTCATCCTTTCTCCAAGGAATGTGGAGAGCACCTTAAGTGGTAACTCCCAATAAGAGGGCTTCATGATCTTAAAAAACTTGGACCAAACTCCAATGTCAATAAGGTCCCAAATCTGCTGGACCAAACTGACTTACCCTAGTACCTCCTAATCAATGCTATGACCCATCACGAATGTCTTGTCTTTAAGCCGTTAACACTGCTCTTCATGTGTTTTAGCATTGAACAGTAACATATGAGGGTGCTCTGGTGGCTAGTTTGAGCAAGCTCCTCTCGGGTCTCTAGAGGACCCTTCTTGTTGTCACTTTCGCGATACTTCCTTTTCTCGTCATAATCTTTTCATTATGTTGAAACTTTACCTAAATGTAGAAAATCACATATAAATTACGAAAATACCATTTTCCCCACACTTGTTTCTTATGCTCACTAATTTGCTTATCAAGAAAATGAACTAGAAAAAGGAAAATTAAACAAAAGGAAAATCATAAACAAATAATCTAACACATATAAATGAATAAATAAATAAAATATGCATTAAGTAATTGGAGAATTAACTAATAATCTAATTAATCACAAAATTGAAATTAAAAATATTGTAATTAACAAATAAAACTAATATAATCATTGAATTACAAATTCAACCCTAAAATTGAAATTAACAACCTTAATCTAACAATTACGCAAAATTATCACAATTAGTCATTGGGTTTATCTAAAAATCAAATTTTCAATGAAATTAAGCAATAAAACAACTTCAATTAACTATAAAAAACAACTAATTAATCCTAATTTCATGCAAAAAACATCACAAATTAAAAATTAGTGAGCAAAATGCCACAAATTTGCAATCCTAATTGAAATTTCATCCTAATTTCATACAATTCATTAAATTGAATTAATAAATCAAATGGGTGAGGATGAAATTCAACTATTAAATCAAAATTAACCATAAAATCACGTAAAAGTTCACAAAATTCCAAAATTTTAAATCTAGCATTTTTGGGCAAAAAATCCTTAAAAATTGTAAAACACCCAATTATTTATGCATAAACAAGTGAAATTAAAAAGAATACTTAACTGTTGCTAATTTGTAAGAAAAACACGATAAATTGGACAAGAGATTGAGAGAGTGATAGTGAGAGAGTGAGATAGAAGAGAGAAAGAGAGAAGAATGAGGGATTAAGGAAAATTTAAGGGTTGTCGTAGACTTACACAATTTGCTACATGTTCATCTAGCTAACCATATAAGTCACTGACCTACAACCTTTCATGAGCTTACATAGTCAGGCATCTGTCTAACCATGTAAGTCTACACGAGCATGTCTAAAGAGTTTATAGCTCTTTATAAACGTGTGCAACATGAAAAATAGATGAAAAATCTTAAAATTTTGCACTCAAAGTTATGAACCTTTAATACACATACCCTAACGCAACAATTATGCACAATCTCATCAGGATGCTTAATGTCCTAACCTAAAACACCTTAAACCTCAATCAATTATTCTAACGGTAAGATAAACATAAAATGAAATATAATTTAAAAATAAAGCCTAAACTAATTTGTGGGTTGTCTCTTATGTAAAGTTTGTTTAACGTTGTTAGCTCGACATACCTTTCATGCTCAAGGTGGCTTATAAAGATGTGATTTTTCTAGTCTTACCATAGGTGCTATAAACTCAAAGTAAGCTACCTATTGTCTCTTATTCCCACATTTATCTTTCAGTTTATTCTATTGAAATTTCAAAAGGTTTGGTTCTCCTTTAATAATAGAGTCCTGCAAAACATCTGAAAATTAATCATTACATGACTCACTAGCTTCAGTGACAACAATTTGCTTAAGAGTAGGATTAATGACATTAGACACTTTAGAAACAACCTCTTCATCTGCCACCCTTAATTTTAACTTCCCTTCGTCAACATCTATTATTGACTTAACAGTCACTAAAAAAGTTCAACCAAGGACTACGTCTTCCTCTATATCAAGAATCATAAAATTAACTGGGAAGACAAACTTATCAACCTTAATATAAACATCTTCAATAACTCCCCTAGGATATTATATACATTTATCTGCTAGTTAAACAATTATCCTAATAGGTTTAAATTCACCTATTCTCAGTCTTTCAAATAATAAATAAGGCATCATATTAAATTCGACCCCTAGATTAGCTAAACCTTATCTATTTTTAGACTACCAATTTCACAAAGGATAATAAAACTCTATAGATATGTAAGCTTCTTTGATAGTTTAGTTTTCAGAACTTTAGCTCCTTCTACTTAGCACAACATTCTCCAACTCCTCTAAGTTTTCCTTATTTGAGAACAACTCCTTCAAAAGTTCCATATGCTTCAGCATCTACATAAGAGCTTCAACAAGAGGTAAGTTGTTCTAGAGTTACTTAAACAATATAAGAAACTTACCAACTTGTGCATCCATAAAACCTTTCTTCACTTTCACAAGATAAGGGATAACAGGTTGATATTCCTTAAACTTTTCTAAGGTGGCCTGTACCATCAGCTTTACATTGACTCTCAGTAGTCTCCTTCTTCTCTTTTCCTTCTTCTTTTAGAAGCTCCATTCCATTCTTCAGGGTGATTGCCATTACTTATTCTTTAGGATTTGTTTAATTTGTACTAGCCAGACTCCCTTGCGGTCTTTCAAAAACTAGCTTGGAGATTTTTCAATCTGAACTTCAAAGTTATGTATATAAGCCTCCGTTTATTAATTTGTTAATTTCTTTCATCATAATCTTAAGCAATCTTTAACATCATCTCCTTTAAATTAAGCTTTTTATCTTGAGGTGCTTGTTGTTGGAATCCTAATAGAGGGTTATTCCTTACTTGGCTTTGATTTTGCCAAGCAAATTTGAGGTGATTCCTCCATTCTAGATTGTAAGTGTTACTATATAGATGATTTTGGGGTCTAGGAGCATTCCCTAGATAATCCACATGCTTAGGCTATACTGTTCGATAGTTTTGCCTTAAATGCTCTAGTCTGCACACCTCACACTACATAACTTGACCTTATGGATTCTTCATTAATCTATCAATTTTTTAACTAAATATTTGCACTTGGTTCGCCAACTACACCACTGCGTCCATTTCATAAACTCCAGTTGGCTTATTAACTCTTTCCCTATAAGAGCACCAGTAGTAATTGATCATTTCCATGTCTTCGATAAGATCTTGGGTTGCTTCTGGTATGTTATCATTGAGAGTGCCCTTAGCTACTGCATTTATAAACTGTCTTGTGTTCTGATTCAGACCATTATAAAAAGTTTGAATTTACATCCAAAGTGGTAAACTATGATGTGGACATTAGTCTCAAAATCTCCTAAAACCTCTTCCATATATCATATAGCGATTCACAATCAGCCTGGGAGTAGAAGGAAATATCCTTCCTCAATCTTGCAATCTTAGCTGGTGGAAAATGCTTTAATAAAAACTTTTCTACCACTTGATCCCATATAGTTAGTAATGACCGTGGCATTGAATTCAGCCATTACTTAGCCTTTTCCTTTAAAGAAAATGGGAATAATTGTCTTATCACATCATCGTTCTCTCCATTTATATTAAATGTATCACAAATTTTTATAAAGTTTGAGACGTGCATGTTTGGATCTTTATCTTGTAGTCCATCAAATTGGACAAAATGCTACACCATCTAAATTATACTTAGATTGATCTCAAAACTATTAACATTCATAGTAAGTATAACAATACTGGACTCTACTCCTGTTAAGTTTGGTCTAGCATAATGGAACATTTTCCTCGTTTGGTCTGCCAATGTTCTTAATTCTTCAATATTAACTTGACCACCCAAGTCCTCTATTTGATGATCTAGCTCAAACTCTCACACTTGTGTTTTGTAGCAATTTGTATGAGTTATTTTCTCAGGTTTTAGATCTCCATCTATTAAGCTTGTTAGAGTACTCTTGGACATAAACCAAGTGTCAAGATCTATGAGAAAAAAGAAAATTAACAAGTCAATCAAATAAAAAAATTTAAAAAATAAAATACAAATAAGAAAAATTACTAGATTAATAAAAGGCAAGTTTTCCTAATATTACTAGTCACTAGAAACGATGCCAAAAACTTGATTGATATCTTTTATACTTATAAGAAATTATCAGTGTTAAAAATTGTAAATGCACAGTATATTAGTAACTAACGTAGGCAAATAAGAGTCGATTCCATGATGGCTGTAAATACTAATAATTACCCTTTTTATTATCTAACCTTTGATTCAGAAAATGGATTTAATTAGAAATTGAACTAAACAACTAAACTAAGGATTAAACAATATTGAACTTAGAACAAGGAAATTACTAAGGGATATCAAATAATAGTACCTAGGTGATGAATCCTAATAGTTGTGATTTGCATTAGGTTTTAGGGTTTAATTTGTTATGTATTAAGTGTTAATTTGAGTGTTTAGTGTGTGTTTAGGTGTGAATTATGTTATTTTGTGTGTTTAAGTGTTTTTTATGGGTTAGTATGAATCTTTGAGCATAAATGTTATATTTTTACGGTACCTTGATGTGTTTGTTAGTGTTTCAGGGTAAACGGCAAAGAAGGGAGAAGTTATGAAGAGTTTCAGGCCAAAAATAAGGCCCACGATAGTGGCACAACGAGCCACGATCGTGACAGAAAGAGGCGAGCTGACGGGACCCTAGCCACAATCGTGCACTTGGGCCACGATCATGACAGAGAGCTATATGTCAGGCCACGATCATGCACTTTGGGCTATGATCGTGACAAAAAGGTTAGGTGCTGGCCACTATCGTGGCCTACAGAAATTCGAATTTTGCGAGATTTTTTGAGTCGTTTCAACCCCAAATCAATCCTAGGGCTTCCAAAGTATAAATACATCATTAAGGGACAAATGAAGCTGCTTTTTATAGAACTTTCACATCAGCCAAAATTCAGAAACCCTAGAGAACTATTGAGTGATTTGAGGAAGAAGGCAAAGGAAGAGAAACACGGAGATGAAGCTTGACACGAAGTACTTCCTAGACCAGGGGTTTTCCACCGTCACTACCTCCATTGATCTGTTCAAGGCGTATTTCCAATTTATTTCAGTTTTATTAATGTATAAAATTGAGATAATTGTTGAGAATAGGTTATGTCGAATGTTGATTATTGTCTAAACTCACCTTCGGGATTTTGATTCTTGAGGTTAATAAAGCTTAATTTATTATGTTTTATTTGAGTTATTTGTGATTCAATATCTATTCTTAATAATTCGACAATAAACTAAGAGGGTGAGCCAAGTGAATATAATCAAATTGGGCTAACGAGAGTTAGGTAATTTGATAGATAAGAATTGAATCAAACTTGTGAAATCGTGTAACGAGAGATCGAGCATAAGTTTCTGGTAGGTTATTAGACAATTTAGAACTAATTTAGGTTTTAGGTTAATTGTGAGTCGAGAGATCACAATTTCATAATTTAAATTATGAATTATTAATTAAGGCTTAAAGAGATCACAATTCCATAATTTAAATTATGGATTATTAATTAAGGGTTAAAGATTATAACTCGAGAGAAAGTAATCCACTCTAGAACTGTGACCCAATAATTCGGTAATTGCATAATTGATTAGATTTTCATTAATTTTGGATTAAAACCCCCTTTCTCTCAATTGGTAGTTTCTGGGTTGATTTTAGATTGGGTTGTGTGATTGGCTATTTTTTATTATTTCCGAAATTTAATTCTCGTAATTGATTATTGATTGATTAATTTTCTGCATTTATTGTTTATTTTAGATTGTTGCGATTTAGTTTCAACCTTAGATTATAGGACTAGATTAAGCCCCCTCGTGGGATCGATACCTTAGGTACTATGCAATGTCCTGTGCACTTATGGTATTATCGAGGTTTTAATAGTAAAACTTAGCACACGTAAACCTGCGATCAAATCCCCCTAAGAATCCCTAAATATTAACACTTTATTATGCAATTATATTGTTAACTATTGGACCAAGAAAACTCTTATCTTATGTTAATATCTTTCTCAAGACTATTAACAACTAATTCATCATTTGATCAACAAAAATCTTTCTAGTTAAAACCCCTAGGATTGCATTGTTGATTTATCAATTTCACTATTAGGTTTCACCCTAATCCAGAGGATTTATGTTGACTTATCTGTAAGTTTGCATGCAACTCCTTCCAATTATGATCTATTCATACAAGAGGATTTCTCAATCTCAACCGTATGAAATCAAATCATGAACTAATATTCCAAATATATTAAAATAAGAATAAAATGCATAATTGAATTATAATAAACTAATTAATAAATTGCTTTAAACAAAAGATCAAATCATATTGTTATCACAACTTAGGGTTCATCACACCTAGGCACTGACCAAATTTAGTTCTATTCATAGAAAACAAAACTAAAGATAAATATACAAAAGAAATAATAAAAATAAAGAAATCAT
>JAOTJB010005698.1:0-11680 GCA_027123815.1 Erythroxylum minutifolium | reverse complement strand
AATTAGAGAATCACTTTGAACCTCTCCGATTCCACTTATCACTCACAATATCTATTTTTCAAGAAATCACTTCCTTCGCACTTATACCAGGATAATTGTCATGAACGTATGTACAATAACTTCTTATATGCACATAACTCACTATTCACTACTGCACGAGCATGGGATGTGGTAATTTACCACACCTGGACCCATTTCTCTGGTCCGACCCGTTCTCTGGAAATGGGATGTTACAAGGACAATATTTATCCAATATGCTCGAAAAATATCCTAAATTGATATGTAAATTAATAACCTATCACCTTCCTGTTAGGTTAAACTGTTCTCTAGGATGGACTTGATTTCTCTATTGGACACCTTACCTTGACCACTTACTTAGGGATGGTAAGAGGTGAAAATTTTGTGTATGATATAGTACTTCTTGAACGAAGCTTCCATTAGCTTATTATAAAAGTGAGTTCCTTTGTTACTTATGATGGCTCTCAACATCCTAAACCTAGAAAAGATATTAGACTTGATAAAAACTGCAAAAAATTTAGCATGATTAGTCTTGGTGGCTTTAGCTTTCACCCTCCTGGAAACATAATCAACTACAAGTAAGATATAATGAAAGCCAAAAGATGGAGGAAATGTTACCATGAAATCAATTCCCCAAACATCAAAGATTTCATAAAAAAGGAATGGAGGGGGGGGTGTGGTATTTGATTTCTACAGGACAGGTTTCCTGACTATTGATGATTGTCGTATGACTTATAAAAGACATATGCGTCCTTGGACAATGAGGGCCAATAAAAACTACTGTTCAAAACCTTATGGATAGTCCATTTTACTCCAAAGTGCCCTTTATAAGTGTACGAATTACAGAAGGTCAAACTAGAAAGCGTCTCACTCTCAAGAACACACCTTCTTAAGACTTGGCTTCACTATTTAACTTGTCCCTTTAGGCTTTAGACAAAATTATAGGTAACCTATTGGTAACTAGGAAATTTACAATATCAACATACCATAAAGGTGTCAAATTTCCAAAAAAATAACTATTCATCTGAAATGTTTCTCTCAAGGGGATATTATCTTCCTTTTAGACCTAATGGCTAAGGTGATTAGCAACCATATATTCTGCCCCCTTTTTATCTCTTATTTTTAAGTCAAACTCCTAAAGGAGGAAATCCATCTGATTAACCTTAACTTTTCTTTTTTTTGGTCAGCATGTACTTCAAAACTACATGATCAAAATAAACAATAACTTTAAGTCCCAACAAGTATGAAATTTTTTTTAAAGCAACATAATATATAAAACTCATTTTTAGATGTGGAATAATTCAATTGGGCATAATTCAAAGTTTTCAAAGTGTAGTAGATAGCATACACAACTTTTTCCTCTTTTTATACTAGACCTGCCCTCATTGTATGATCACTTACATCACACATGACCTCAAAAGGAAGGCTTCATTTTAGAGATCATATTACTGGAAAGGATGATAAAAGCTCCTTAAGTTTGTCAAAAGCCTTCTTACATTTGTCGTTGAACTCAAAAGGGATATCCTATTGTAACATCTTGCATAAAGGAGAAGCTATCTTCGAGAAATCCTTAATGAACCTTGGTAAAAACCTTGATGGCCAAGAAAACAATGAACTTCTTGCACATTTGAGGGGTAAGGCAAAGAAAAAAATGAGATCAATCTTAGACTTTTCAACCTCTATACACCTATAAGACACAACATGCCTTAAAAATATACCTTGATTAACCATAAAAAGAAATCTTTCCTAATTATTGTTATAATGTATTTTATGTTAGGTTTTGGATATTTTTGGTTTAATTTTTAGTCTTTTCTAATATGTTTGTTCAAGATTGTTGTTAGGTGTTTATGTTTAGGTTGAGCTTTAAAGACTTAAGGAGAAGACTTTAAAAAGGTCAGAGAATATTTAGAGGAGATCTCAAGATTTTAAGGAAGCCAAGATGTGAGTTGTTCGAAGTCATTTGGATTAGCAACTATTTGTTCAAAATAAACTTATTTTGGAAAAATTGGTAGCCTGACCAATGAAGCTGTACATGGACATATTTATGAGATCCAAATAAGGTGATTCAATAGCTCAAATTCAAATCAACGTTCTGGGCCATAATTCGTACGTAAAAATTGAGGCCTAAAAGTGCTGTTTTGTGTGGCTAAAAAGGTTGAGAATGAGATATGAAATTTGTCTCAGCCTAGTTTGACCTTCTCTTGGTTTTTGGCCCATAACTTTAACTATAGGGATTTGTTTTAAGCAAAAGAGGATCCATTGGAAAGCTGGGAGGCGGAGCTACAACTTATGTGAAGAGATCATGGCCAAAATAGGACGACATAGTTATATGGAAAGAGAGTTGCAGAGGGAGAATCAATGGAGTTTTGTCATCAACATTGATTAAGAGCTGGAGAAAGCGAACGAGAGTTTCACTCCCAATCATCATTTAAGGTTTCTTTTGTTTTCTATTCTTTTAGGTTTTGCAGATTTTTCTTGTTTCAATTTCTTCTTGATACAATGTAATTATTGGTTCGAGTTGATATGAGTATTACTTTCACTTTGATGAGGAGCTAAATTATTCTTACCTAGGGTTTGCATCCAGATTTAATTGAATGTCTTGATTGATAATTCCCATTAATATATATTTTTCATAGATTGATTGTTTTGTGTTGAATGTTAGGATAATAGATTGTCAACCTATTAGTTTTAAGATTTTGAGTGAAGAATCGAAAGATGAAACTTGATATTGAAACTAAACAATCAATTACCCTAAGAATGAATTAGAAATATAAGTTCTAAGGATTGCTTAATTCGTAACTTCGAACGATTAGTAATTGTTAGTTTATGAATGTGAGAACTATTAAATTGATAGTTGCTAATTTGATTGAAGAGAGAATAAAGTTGCAGATTATACTAATGGGGAGTTTAAGAATTTAGGCATGAAATTGGATCGAAGTGTAAACCCTAAGATATCTTTGAAATGTTTATATCAATTCTATATAATTCATTCTTTTTGTTTAATTTCATAATTTCACAACCTCTATACCTTCTTAAATTTCTTTCTTAATTTCTTATTTTTAAACAAGTTATTATAGTTAAGAACTTTGTTATTATACTACAATAACCTCGTATACTTACGAGTGATGCATTTAGGTAGTATTAAGTAGAATACAATAATTACACATAAAGTTTTTTTCAATACATCTTTCTAAAATGAGTGCCACATTCTCTAAGCAATCATCAAGTACACTCAGAGAATATACTTAACGTACACTATTAGAAAGTGGTGGGTGCATTGCACAAGTCGAATGTCATCCTCCAGTAAGCAAATGTACCAAATGGGCACGTGAAGGTCATCTTTTCTTGATATGTCCAACAAGTCCCTCAAGCATTTGATCAATAAATGGAAGGGGGAAATGGTCTTTGCAAGTTGCAAGATTCAACTTCCTATAATCAATATAAACTTGCCACCTGGTTTACATATAGGTGGGAACCAACTCACCATCTTGATTTGTCACCACTGTGATTCCATATTTCTTTAGCTCCATCTACACTGGACTTACCTACTAACTGTCAGAGATAAGATAAATGGCTTTAGTATCAAGAAGCTTCAATACTTCCTTTTTAACAAGTTCCATCATCAGAGGATTTAGCCTACATTGTTCTTGTTTAGTGGACTTTGCACCTTCCTCAAGCAAAATGTGATGCATGCATATAAAAGGGCTCATCTCTCGAATATCTACAATTTTCCATCTAATGGCCTTCTTGTGCTCCTTTAACACACAAACTAGTATGGTTTGTTGATCAAAAGTCAACACTATGAAAATAATTATCAGAAGAGTTTAATTATCTCCTAAATAAAAGTATTTTAAGTGAGTAGGTAGTGGTTTCAACTCTACATCTAGGATCTACACATTATAAGCTAATAGTGTTTCGTAGGATTTAGGTAATTGTATGAAAGAAAATTTATACCTTGTAGCAGTGGGTTCCAAAGAATTTAAGTTAGCAGCCATCTTGATTAGATCATCTCCTAACTAAACATCATTCGTGGCTTCCAACTCCAGATTCTTGGCTAAAACTTCTTCCAATTGGTCCCTGCAATTCAACTTAAAAACTTCCTATACTAAGGGATCGATCACATTAATAGAAAAAAAGTAGAATTATCATCTTGAGGATATTTTATGGAATAAAATATTGAAATGAATTACTTATCAATAACATTCCATTATGAGGGTGTCCTCATGAACATCTATCTTATTTTGGGTTGTATTAAGGAACGATCTCCCTAGTAAGATAGGTATGAGATTATAGGAAATCTGTGGGAAACACTAATTCATTCATTTGCACCATAACATCCTTTAACACTCCATCTAGGAAAACATTAGTATGATTAGCCAATTCTATAATAACACTAGTTTCTTTCAAAAGACCCAAGTTTAAAGAAGTATAGATAGATAACTAATATTTTTGTGTATAATTTGTTTGTATAATTCAATCCTTTTATTATAACATGTTTTGACTACAGAAAGAGTATGAAATTAATGTATTTTTTTTGTTCCAATCATATTATCTCTCCACCATTAGTAAGTATTTTTTTTAATGACATTTGAAAACTATTTTTATTATGTCACTTCACTTTGGCTATAGATTTTTTAAATTAATACTAATAAATAATAATGAAAGAAACATCTTTCTTAATTATTTTAGGGTGAAGAATCCATTATTCATCACTAAAATATCTTAACATAATTGATCCTATATCTAATGACTAGTAAGCGAGTTACTCTTGAATATGATGGGTCATAAATTGATGTATAATAATCCCTATATAAGATACTTTGAATATATTAATTCAAATGATCACTTGTAGAATCATCACAATGAGAATTTTGAAAAGTAAAATTAATGTTCTAAATTAAATTCTTATATTGACTTTGTTCAACGAATTTGCAGTCACACGTTTATTTAAATTTCACATATTTTACTCTAAAGAAGATTAGACTTTGCAAGATGATTGTCAGGAACATAATTAACAATATTTGTGACCTACACCACCAGAAGAAAAAAATAAACAGCAGATAATTACATTTTAATGCAAATTTAGAATGATGATGAGCTTGAGAAATGATGAATTTTTTTCTTATATAAGCAAATTAACTCTAATTCCTATGAGATTATGATGTTATCTTCCAAGCTACATTCATCAACACTCATGTACTCAGCCCACAACTGTCCTATATGTTCCCCACTTTGATTAGAGAAAATCTATAAATGGATCTCATATCTTAATCTACTATCCACAATATTAGGCGTCCATATTTTTCTGCATTCAGTCAAAGCAAGCAATTGATTGTTGAATAAGTATAACTAGCCCTCTAGGACTTTTGACAAACTCAAGTGCTCCTCGAAGGAAAAGAAAAGGCAATAAATTCTCTCCAGGACTGGCAATTAAATACTTGGCAGCAAACTTTCATTTTAAAGTGGAACTTCATTTGACAACTTGAACTGTATGTTTAATCATTTAGAGGTTTAAACTTTGCCTGTCAAAGGGGAAAAAACACAAAACCTCTTTGAAAATATATTCGTTGATTTTGACCCTAACCTCTTCTTAATATAGAGAAATGCTCTTTAAATTAGACACTAACTCATTGTCCTATTCAAAAATGTTGCTATAATTACGAGGTGGTATCTAATAAATGAAAAAAGTGACAGTATGAAAAACGAAATTCAAAGTGAAACCCCTGTAAAAGAGAGATGGAAAATGAAACTGCAACGCAAGCAATGAGTTGATTATTGCGAAGGGATACTACGTTTCCAAGCAGGATAAGTTCATGCTCGTGGGAAAAAATGGAGACTAAGACCGAATAGTTGAAAAAAGTGACTAGTGAAGACTTGGGAACACTCGAGCAAGAGAAAGATTCTGTGCTAGTTAGATTTTTTGTATGAAAATTTGGGAGACTACACTAATTTAGAGGAAGATTAGTAAGACAGTTACCCTTTATCCCTGGTTAATAGCTCACCCTGTACCATTTCGTTGGAGGTCATTCATTTATGGTTCAAATGTAAAGGAGCAGAATGTATTACTTTGCTCCTTTTGTATCTCAACTTGTGACTCATTTTGTCGCCACATTGTCTTCAAGTTCATACATATCCATTCTAAAATTGTTTCTTCTTAGTCGTAAGTAAACTTCTTTCACATTTTGTTCTTAGGAAGTGTTGCAACCTTGTGAAAGTCTCAGCCAAATGGTTGTGACTCAATTTGATTCAACCTGTGAAAGCTCGGCCAATTTTGGCAAACAAATATGATACTTGCAGAGCACAAATTGCAAACTAGTATCAACTCTTTTTATTACCTGGCTTCACTTCTGTCCTGACTCTGTTTTGTGCTGACAAGAACGAGACCATATCATGACTACCTGCTAGGCTAATTTGTCTGAACATTCGAGAAACACTCCATGTGATTAAACATTACGAGAAAAACTAGATTTTCTGTTAACTATTTTCATTCCCCAATCGAACCTATGATTACAAAGAAGATGTAGTTAGTTGCTTAAACCGGACTTTTTGATCATAAGAACACGGCGTCTTTGTCCCGTCCAAGCCATCCACTGGGGATCACTTGAGACTACTTTATAACCTGCGTTTGCATACAATTTTCGGGCACCAAAATCATCTTCATATGCCCTTAGAGCAAGATACTCAAAATGCCACAAAATGGAGAGCATTTCACAAGCTTCCAGCAGTATGCTCGCTATTTTTCGCCTCCTGTTAGTTACGGAACAATTAGTAAAAAGTAGAACTGGATAAGCTTTTTAAACCTACAATTAAGAACGCAGCTAAGGTAGAGGCACGCTTCTGCTAAAGATGTTAAAAACCTGAAATTCTTGGACACTGCAATTCCTGAAACATAGAGGTACTCTTCTTCTCCTCTGAGATGTTTCAGGACATCTTCATCTCTCAATGCTGTGACATCCACAACGCCCACAAGTCTTCTTTGAGTCTTACACGAGTCAGACACTGGCTCAGCCACCAAACATGCATATCTGTTAACGTAATAAATATTTTCATATATATATTAAAAGAATAAACAAGATTTAATTTCCATTTTCGTTCTTGGAAATGCCAAGTCCTTGTATAGCAGTTAAGCTTAAAGTGTTGTTTATGCTTCTGACAGTTCTTCGTTTCTCTTGGACAACAAGTACCTGTTTAAAGGCGAGTTCCTAAGTTTGTAAACAAGCCCAGAGAGCACCTCAGCCTGTTTCGAGACGCAACAGAAGAGAAGAGGTTTAGAATCAAACCTTGCTCCTTATAATGATAGCAGAATGTATATAATATATACGTTTCTTCTTGGGGGTGGTGGTTGTCTTGTCAATGTGATTAAGAGCAGACAGATTTTGGAAGATGAATGATGGAGATCATTTCAACGATCTTTTTCATATAATCAAAACGTGGAATTGTATAACTCGGGAAAAGTTCAACCTAGAGAGAATGGATACCTTAAAGAATTGGAAGAACAGGTCATCAAAGAGAAACATTGGCGTGTGGAACGCTTCGGCTTGAATTTCAACAGCCTCCCTAATCTCATGCTGATCATTATGAGCCAATCTTCTGACTCTCCATCCAAACTCACTCATCAAATACTCCAACTCTAATCCCCTCGCCTCTTTTGCGTCCAAACTTCTTTCTTCAGCCAGAACATGCCTAGCTGCTGCTGATATTGAAAAGGACTGCGACGATGATGGGGTTGAGGAGATACTGCAACACTGCACAATACAAGCCTCTTTCCTTCTCTTACCCTCATCATTTCTTTTCTTGCCACTAAATTTTCTTCCATAGCTAGAGCTAAAATAAACTCTGGCACCTTTGCATATACATGAAGCTTCTAACCTGACACCATTTGAAACGTGCAAGTATGAGGGTAGGAAATTAGCCATCTTGAATCACTTGAAGTTGGGAAGAAATTCTATGAACTGGAGAAAAAATGAAAAAGAGCTGCGTGTCTAAGCTAGTGGGTATGACTGGTTACAAGTGGTCGTTTATTTAGGACCATACATGCTAAGTTGGAGGCCATATGGAAGTGCTATGGCCTAACACGTGGAGAAACGAGTTTATAAAGATTTTCTTTGGAATTGCTGAAATCTATTACATATATGGAATGTTCTTTTATTTACCGAACCAGAAGATCACGATCAGGTCATGTATTCTCCATTCGTTAAGCCCATCCCAAATTCTTGTCTTTACCCTCGTAGAGTAGGTGCTCTTATCAAAGGCAGTTAAATTAGGGAGATTGCATTTGCAAGGAACATAGAGGCCAGAATAAGTTGGGCAACTCCATCAAATAAATTTATAGCCTAACATTTTTTTGGGTTCATTTCCTTAAAACATGTTTGATATTCTTCTTCCTTTACTTTTAAAGGGAAAATTTAAGCGTATCACTCCGTAATAAGTAGGGAAAAGATTAAACATTCTTTTATTATAGTTGACCTGAGATGTTATGTTGGAGTGAGCTATGCAGAAATACTGGAGTCTTCATTTTGTATGACTCAGTGTCAATCCGTTCTCATTCCTATTTCAAAGTCAACTATAATTGCCAGACATAGAGACACGTATACTAGAACATTAAACAAATTATAGAATAGTGAATAATATATGTATAGTTGCTCATAAAATTTTTGACATTTAAAAACTGCAGACATAAGAGCATTTCAGTTGAAGTAAGTTAGACATGATTGTAATACTAATCAAGTATTAAAATTATCACTGCAACAAAGTAAACTTTTGACTATGAAAAAAAAAGTAGCTAGTTGTCTAAAAAACGTCGCCTATAGTTATTTGTTATGTTCTTACCTTGTGTCGCACAAAGTGTCGCCACTTCTCCGTAATTGAAAACTATGTACGATGTTCTTAAAAGGTATAGACAAAAACTATCAGCTATGAAAACTTTTCGTAACTAAAACATTAAGAAAACGTAGTTAAAAATCAAATTTTGACGGGAAAAGAATTCCTCCCAAATGGTTGACGAGGAAAATAAAACGTAGCTAATAGTTTTTGGCTACATTTTCATCTTAGTAGCTACATACTATTAGCTAAGTTTTTTATAATTTAGTTAAATATTATTAGTTATGTTTTTTGTAATGTAATCAAATGTTTTTAGGTACATTTTCTTTAAAGTAACCTAATATTTTTAGCTACATTTTTTATAACGTAGTCAAATGTTATTTGCTACATTTTTAATAGTGTTGCAATATGTTGTTGGTTACATTTTTAATCTATAATATTGAACGATATGTTTTGTATATAATTTATCAATACATTTTTATTGTGAATTTATTACAAAATTAAAACATATAAAAATATTATTAATTTAAAATATCGACTACTGTCTATACGACGTTGCATTAAAAAAAGTAAGGTAAGAAAAAAATTCCTAATTTGCTGTAATGCATATTAATCATGTTTTTCAACAATATTTTTATATAAATATCCAATATATAATTCTTTTGAGCACAATATGAAAGAGTCTTCAAGATTCTGAAAGGTTTATTAGAATTGTTTCTTCCAGTTTTATATTCAATCTTACTTCAAACTCCAACAAAAGAAAATAAAAACTCTACATAACTGAGTTCTATCATTTGCTGGATTTTAGATTAGTTTAACTCATCTTACAAAAGTCCCACAAGTCCTTGCATTGAATTACCTTCAATTGAAGATTTTAACTTTCAAATGTAGCGATTGCTAAAAGGGACAAACGTAAAAGTATAAATGGTCATGTTTGTATATGAATATTAAGTAGCAAACAAATAAATAAGTAAAAAAAAATCTTTTCAGTCTAAGCTAAGTCAAATTTCAAATTTAGAACCAAAAAATCAAAATTAAATGACAAAAGAAATTTTTTATGCATTAGTAGTGTGAGTAGCCACCAAAAGGAGATAAGGTGCAAAGAAAAAAAGTAGGGCAATTGCACAAGAAAATGTACAAGGAATAGTTAGTGTCAATTTTCAATAATATATATTGTCCTCCATCCTCATTTTCAGTTTTTACTTGATATGATATACATAATCATTTAGGGTAGGTGGAATAAATGAGAAAAGAACTAGTAGTAGACATACAAATCAACACGAAAGAATAAGGAGAAACTAATTAGGAGGGAGAGAGAAAAGCATAATTATGCACTGAAATAAATTTCATACAATAGCATTGAAGTCCTTGTATTTCCATGACACTTCATAGACCAATAATATAGCATGTTATGTATAGATTCATCTGGAATTCACTAAATTGTATCTTCTAATTTTATTTCTAAGATTTTACTTATACTTTCACAAAAATTCAAGTTGTGAGTTTTAAACATACCACCAAATTTAGAAGCTAGAATTGTAAAATTTGATTCAATACCTACTTTGGCTATTATAAGCTTCAACACCTCCTATTGGACAGAATTTAGATCTAAACTTAAGGAAAGGAGGGCCTCTTATTTAGGAAAAACCTAATCAAATTATAGGACCAAATTTTGGCTCCTGTCCACAACATTTCTAAAGGTAAGGAAACTATTCCATTAAACAGAGTTGAGTGATAATGCTTAGGATTTTGTATAGGTTCTTCAACTGCCACCACACTTTTCCAGAATTTTCCTAACTCCTTTTAAGAGATTCTTAAAGAAGAATTTCTTTTATGGGATCCTTTTCTAACTTCTGTAAACTCACAAATAGTGGAGAAATCAATGTCTAAGATACCTCCCTCAGTCTATTGCAACTCTAAAACTGGGAAGGGGCTTAAGTAGTCTTCAATAAAGGCCTCAATTGGACTAGCTTAAAGTAGAAAACTATTGGTAGGTCACTAGTAACTTGCTAAAAAAGGAAATATTACTGCTTACAAAAGGAGAGTTACTATTCATAAGACAGGAGCTTCAAGAATTTTTTTTGCTTTATTTTTTATTTTTTGGTGCTAAATTCATTTATATTATGTTTTTAGGTTATAATTCACTTATTTGAGCTTAAGGAATAAATCGGGACAAGTTTAGGGGTACTTGTAGTTTTTTTGACCAATTTAAGACAATGTTGAAAATTAATATAGGCACTAACATGCCCATATTAATGCCCATGTATCTGAACATAGCCATTTTCATATAGAATAAGTAGTTTTAAAGTCCTATAGAGTTTTATGGCCGTCAACATGCTTGTGTTGGTGGCCAACATACCCTTTTTATTCCAGATTCAAGGGTTTCGTGGTCTTTTAATCAATACAGTTTTGTTGATACCTATACATCAGATAAAATCCTAATTTTCAAAAATTAAAGGCAAAATAAAAGGTAAAATTATGGAGAAGGCTCAAGAAACACAAACTAATCATCTATGTGTTGGGAAATCGGGTCCGGATCTGATCCGACCGCAGCGGAATAATCACGAAACTTTTTCGTGACTTTTGATTTCTCAAAAACTAAGATCTATTTAAGTCTATAAAATGATTAACACGAATCATAATAAAGCGCAATTTAATTCGTACCTTATTCCGAAGCTTGATCTTCACCTTAATGCATCCCTCGAACCGTTTTCCAAACCGATCCATCTCAACCACCGTAGCCGCACAAGTGTCCGGCCTCTAATAGTATCCACAGAATAGGTTGAGAGAACTCTGTAACTTTTACAGAGAGGGTTAAGCATGAAGTGCTAGCTCCATAGAG
>JAOTJB010005679.1:0-11681 GCA_027123815.1 Erythroxylum minutifolium | reverse complement strand
GACGATATGGTTTCAGCGTCACCAAATATTAAGCATTTTGTGACTATTAATTTTATTCGTCGCTAAATATTTTCTTTTGGTGACGCTTTTTTTTACGGTAGTAAACGACAAATTTTAATGACAACTTATTTTTTTTCGTCGCAATATGTTATGTTTTGAAATTGATGTCAAATAGTCCGTTTGTTGTAGTGATATGTTGGTTTTAACTTACTTGGTGATGGCCTTGTGGGATGAGAGGAATATAAGAGCCTTTAAAGGTTTAGAGAGAAGCAGCGGAACCTTCAACAATGAGTTGTGTGGGCAAATCAAGTTATATCTTAGTCTACACAAGCACAAAATCCCAAAAAAATGAGAGCTTGAAGAATAGCTAGGACATTCTGTAAAGATTATGCATTATTAACGAATATAATGGAATTTACACCATCCTGTTTTATTGTTAAGAATAGCCCTTAAATTGTCTAACGTTCTACATATTATGTACTGACAATAATGTAAATGTGGAATTTACACCATCCTGTTTTATTGTTAAGGACACGAGCACGAGGGCACCTCTGGTAGTGGGGGAAACTAAGAATGGACTCTATCCTTGGGACTGGCATCACCAGTTAGGTCACCGTCTTCTCCTGTCTTGCGTCAGATTCTTAAGTCTTTAGGATTACATTTTTCTTTAGATAAAAGTTTCTTTTGTGATTTGTGTAATTGCAATAAAATGCAAAAACATCTTTTTCAGTTGTCATCTATTCACAGTACTTGTATTCTCGAGTATATTTATTCAGATGTTTGGGGTCCTTCTCCTGAAAGTAGTATTGATGGTTTTGCTTATTATTTAATCTTGTTGACCATTATACTAAATATGTTTGGCTATTTCCGTTATGTAAGAAATCTGATTTTTCTCTTATTTTTCCAAAGTTCAAAAGTGTTGTTGAAAACGTTTTTCAGAAAAGCATTAAGAATTTTTATACTAATAATGGTGGAGAATTTCTTCATCTTCGCCATTTTCTAGAAACCAACAGCATTAATCATCTTCTTACTCCACCATATCCTCCACGGCATAATGCCACTACTGAGAGATGACATTGTCATGTTGTTGAAACCAGTCTCACACTCTTATACAATGCCAGTCTTCCTTTAAATTATTGATCTTATGCCTTTCAAGCAGCTGCCTACCTGATAAATAGACTACCCACTGCCATTCTTAATGGTGACTCACCATTTTCTCGACTTTTTGGTCATACACCCAACTATGATAAACTTAGGACTTTTGGATGTCTCTATTATCCTCTTTTGCGTCCTCTTAATCAGCACAAGCTTCAACCTAGGTTGTTACCTTTTGTGTTCTTAGGTTACTCTAAAAATCAGAGTGCTTATCTTTGTTTTGATGTCTCCAAATTTCGTCTCTATGTGTCGCGTCGTGTTGACTTTGTCGAACATCACTTTTCGTTTGCTTCCGCTACATCCTCTGACAACACTGTCAATGAAACTACCCTTTCTGCATAGGAGCCTCCTCATCAAACTATTCCTCTCGCGTCACCTCCCATCTCAACACCATCAGCCCATCCGCCCACAGCCACACCTTCACCCGTAACGTTAGCTGGTCCATCGTTGACGTCACTTGCTCTATTGCTGAAGTCACTCGTGACGTCAGTGGGTCAGGATCCTTCTGTTGCTTCTGCTGCTACTGGTGTTGCTCCCATGTCTATAAGTGATGTTGATTCTTCCTTTGTAGATGATTTGGATGATGTACATAATACTGTGACCACTTCTTTAGCCTTTGCTCCACCGACTAACACTCACCCCATGACTACTCGCTTGAAAAATAATATTACAAAGCCTGTTGATCGTCTTTGCCTTGCCACCACTTTATCTCCCACAAATGAACCAAAGAACATACGACAGGCCTTGGCTTCTCCCTATTGGAAAGCCACCATGATTGCAAAACTTAAAGCTCTCTTTTCCGAACACACTTGGATCCTTGTCCCGCCATTGCCTAACATAAAAGCTATTGTTTCAAAGTGGGTGTATCATATTAAGTATAACTTGGATGGCACCATAGCTCACTATAAAGCGTGCCTTATTGCTAAGGGATATTTGTAGCAACCTGGTATTGATTTCTTTGAAATGTTTGCCCCTGTTGCTAAACACTCTATGGTTTGTGGAATTTTTTCGATTGCAGTTTGCAGGGGTTGGTGCTTGAGGAAGCTTGATGTTAATAATGCTTTTTTGCATGAACGGCTCACTGAGGAGGTCTATATGACTTAGCCTCCTAGCTTTGTAAGTTCTGAGAATCCTGGTTATCTTTGTCATCTGTAGAAAGCAATTTATAGGTTGAAGCAGGCACCTCATGCCTAGTATGATGCATTGAGACATTATTTGGTGTCTGTTGGTTTTCGACAGTCTCAATGTGATCGTTGTCTCTTTGTTTACTATGGCTCTGGTTTTCTGCTTTACTTTGTGGTTTATGTTGATGATCTTATTATTACTAGGAGCAACTCTTTGCAGATTGAGAAATTTATTAGTCATCTCAGCGCTTGGTTCTCTATTAAAGATCTTGGTATCTTGAACTATTTCTTGGGCGTTGAGGTTTTTCCTTTTTCCGGTGGTCTTTTTCTCAGTCAGCATAAGTACATTTTGGAGATTTTGGAATGCTTCAAAATGAATGAGGCCAAGCCATGTTCGACTCCTATGGCTGTTGGGTCCCCTCCTTGCCTCACTGATGGTTCTATTATATCTAATGTGTCTAAATTTCGAGCTATAGTTGGCAGTCTCTAGTACTTGCAGTTGACTCGACTAGATGTTGCTTTTATTGTCAATCGGCTCTGTCAGTACATGAGTGCTCCTACTGCTGTGCATTTGTTGTTACTTAAGCGTGTCCTGTGTTACCTAGTAGGCACTACCCACATGGGACTATCCTGTGGTGCAATCCTCCATTGACATTCCATGCTTTCAGTGATTCTGATTAGGCGGGTGACAGAGATGACCGGTGCTCTACTACTGCTTACCTTATTTTTCTCGGTGCCAATCCTATCTCATGGTCTAGTAAGAAGCAAAAGGTCGTTGCTCGTTTTTCTACTGAGGCGGAATATCAATGTATTGCCTCTGCTTCTGCTAAACTACAATGGGTTCGAAATCTACTATTGGAGCTCCACGTTGTACCTTCTCCAACCCCAGTTGTCTATTATGACAACCTTGGTGCTACTTACACGTGTGCTAATCCTGTTTTTCACTCTCGGATGAAGCATGTGGAGCTAGATTATCACTTTGTACGCTATCTCGTTTGTCATAGTCTCTTCCGTGTTTCACATGTCTCCATAAATGATCAGCTCACGGATTTGATGATGAAATCCTTGCCATATTCTACCTTCGAGCTTTTACGATCCAAGATTGGAATCTCGTCCTGACCTTCCATCTTGCGGGGGTATATTAAGGATAGAACGTGACATATGTAATTAGTCATTTTATTTTTGTAATTAGAAATTAGCGCCATAAATATTTCCATACATTAAGCTGTATAGGACCCACTTAGTGTGTATATATATTGTAATACTTTTCACATATTAAATAAGAGGAAATTATTTCTCTCATATTCATGGTCTCTCCAAGGTCTGACAGAAGGTTATGCTCTTGAGCAAGGAAGCCCACTTGGGTTTTTATAAGTTTTGGTTAGGTTTTATGAGGATTCAAGTCAAAGAAAGTAAGTCTCGTGTTTTCCAAAAACTAGCCGACGCAATGATGTGTCTTTCCTTTTCTAGATACTTTATCTCACATGTTTCCATTGTAATATTCTAGAGTTCTATTGATGGGAAGTCTTGCAGAACAAATCCACAAAAAGTTTCTTAACTAATACCAACTAGAACAAGAGATTGAAAATGCGATTCCTGTTCGTAAATGGTCAATATTCTATTTCAGTATCATAAATTTTCACTTCCGCATTTTATTTTCCATTGAAACCATCCTGTCAACGAACCGAAATTAAGATTTACTTATGGGGGACCAAGTAGTCTTTTATACTTGTAAAATTCTTTAAGAAACTATGTATAGCTGTAGTTCTTATATAAGTTGTCACGTGTCCATTACCCTCTCCCCAGAAGATGCATCTGGTGGGGTATACAATGCCCACGCTTATAAGCCAGGACCCTTCCTGTTGCCTATATGAATGAGGGTATATCACACTTGAAACTAAACAAGAGTATGGAAGTAATGAGAGAGTCAAAGAGATGCATATGTTGAATTTGATTAGGGACTTTTAAATATAAAAAATGGAGTCGAAAATTGTAAAAGAATATTTTAACGAACTTCTCAGTATCGTTAGTACGGTAAATTGATTACAGGTAAATGTTCTACGTCTAAAGTAATTCAGTAAATTTTTATGATTGTTTTAAAAAGATTTGAGATAACGATTTTAACTTTAGAGAATTTTAACCATTTTTAAAATAATATTTTGACAAAAATGTTGAATATTTTACAAGCTCAAGAGCAAAGAAGACTCATGAGTTAGGAAGGTTCACTTGAGGGTGCTTTGGAACATAAACTACAAGTTAGTGAAGGTGAAAAAGGAAAGAAAAAGAAAGGGAGGAAGAACAATAGTAAACATGATGCTACTAAAAAATAACACCAATAATAAAGGAAGCAATAAACAAAGTTATCATCTATACAGATTCTTTAGTTCACCATAAGCAAGTAACTAATCTCATTATGTAGAAAGAGAAACTCCTACCATTATCCATATTAAACCATCAATTAAACTTGAGTCGTTGTTAACTTTAGATTCACACTTCCCTAAATAGTTACCCATGTAGCTTTTGTTAACTCATGCCTTTTCCATTCTGTTTTTATTATTATCAGAATGAATATCCTTACTATTAAACAACACTCAAATCCTAATGACAACCAAGATCTTCAACCTGTGATGATTTGACCATGGGATTTCCACCCCTTATCGGACTAAAGGCCATACAAGAGCCTGATAGTAAGAAATGGAGTCTGCCGAGTAAACAGAAGAGCTAAAAGCCACTTGGAGAAAAGTTATAGGCAATTCTATCGACTTTGAAAAATTGAGATCTATACCCTTAAAAGATCATAGATGAATAAGTTGCCCACCACACCCCCCCCCCCAACGACATTTTCTACAATTCAACAATGGGCTAATAATAATTAGAATCAATTAGGACTAGGAAAAATTTTTGTTAATAAAAATAAAGTGTTCATCTTTAAATTTACAACAGAGGAGAAAGGCCATAAAATTAATGATGCAGGACCTTGGCATATACAAGGTCAAACACTATTTATGAAGAAGTGGAGTCTAGGATCTAAGCTAGACAAATCAGTAGTGAAATTCGTCCCTATTTGGGTAAATTTTGGATGCCTTTGGAATACTGATCAGTTGAAGGACCCAACTACTTGGCCAGTAAGATTGCAAAAGCAATAATAATGGATGAGAAAACAACTATGCTTAGGGGGATTGGCATTGCCAAAATCTATGTTAAGGCGAATCTGAATAGCTTACTTACGGATATGGTAGGGATAATGAAGCTTGAGGAGTAGGGAAACTTGGTAGAGGATGTGGTGATAGTCAATTACATGTGAAAACCTAAGGCAAAAAAGGAGAGCCAAATAAGGATCCTTAAAAGCAAGGAGGTTTGCAATGTGTATACAAACTTTCATAAAGCTATATATAGTAGAGTTCAACAAACAAGGAGCTATAATTGATGGTAGTAGTGAAAAAGTTATTCATATTAATGATGATTAAGAGATATTAATATGAATGTAAATTGTTCACGGAAAAACACTAGAGGAAAAAACATATATTTCATTACCCAAAAGTTCCTAAACTAGAAGGAAAGACAACGAAGAATAAGGATCCCAATGTGTAAAAGAAACCCCTATGGAAGGAAACTAGGATAGGAAAACATATATTTCATCATCTCTAGAAGCAATGCAACCATAACTGCTAAGAAAACAGAGAGAAAAAATTAGGTAAAAATAATACTTAAAAAGTTCTTAGTATGGAATGTGCAAGGCTTAAATGGCCCAAATAAACAATTTGCCATCAAGGATAAGATTAAAAGTAACCATAATTCTACTATAAGCATATGCTTCAAAGTTAGACAAAACCACCAAATTTTTGTTTAAGAACCACCAGCATATATATGTTCCTTCCTTTTTGGGGTTTCAACCAAACGGAATTGCTCATATCAACTTTTGCATTTTAAGATTACATGTATAAAGTCACAAAATTGCATTGCAGTCACAGTGATTTATGCTTCTAATTGGCAAGTACAAAGACAACTTTTATGGAGTGAATTGGAATTAATGAGTTTATGAATATCTTATTCATGGTCTATAGTGGGTGATTTTAATTCCATTTTCAACTTGGGGGACCTTCAAGAGGAAGGAAATGGACCAATATAAAGAACTTAATTATATAATTTCACGAAAAACTTGAGGCTTACTGACTTGAAATTTTCAGGGAAGTTTTTCACCTGGAACAACAAACATTAAGGTGAATGGTACCTACAAAAAGAAAAGGATAAGCGGTAATTAATCCTAAATGGTTACATCAATTCCATCAAATTCATGCTTACTTTGGCAGTCAAATAATCTCAAACCACTCATCAATCACCGCACATGTTGATGTAGGAATATTTAAAAGGAAGATACCTTTTATGTTCTTCAGTACTCTCTTAGCTCCCCATGAGTACAAAGAAGCTATTCTTAAGGGTCTTAGAGCCAACATAAAAGGGTCACAAGCATACATTTGCCTACAGAAATTAAAATTCATCAAATCTCACCTAATAGACTTGCAAAGGAATTAATACAATCCCATATAGATAAAGAAAATAAGGTACCTAAAAGCTATGATTAAATGTTAGAAGGAAGCATCTTTCAAAACCTAAAGATCCATACCTCAAGAAACAGGAACCCTATATGATCAATGAGTATAACTCATCCTTAGAGCATAATATCTCTCATTTGAGACAAAAATCTAGGATGATATGGCTTAAAGAAGGAGAAGGATGTACAAAATATTACTTCAATTCAATCTAGGCAAGAATAAATCGAAACCATATAGCTTCTTTGTAAATAGTGAGGGAGATATAATAACAAATCAAAAAGAGATAAAAAAAGAAGAGGCTTATAAATACTTCAAGTACCTGCTAGGATTAAGCAATGAAAATGTTCATAAGCCTCCAAAAGTATTCAGCTCACTCAAAACACTTACGTTGATGCAACGTGATGAAAATATAGAGGGACATTAATGATGAGGAAATAAAAAAATGCACTGTTTTTTATCCACTCTAATAAGGCACCTAGGTTAAATGAGTCTAATGGGAGGTTTTACTAGCAAACATAGGACTTCATTGGAGATATGGTCTTCAAAGTTGTAAAAGAGTTATTTAACAACTCTAGAATGCTCACTAAATGGAATAAAACATACATTTGTTTGGTTCCCAAAACTAGCAATGCTAACACATTGATAAAGTTTATACTTATTGTTTGCTGAATTGTTATTTATAAGGTCATCTGAAAACTACTTACAAACGAAATGAAGGAATTCTTGGGTGGATTGATTAATTATATTTAAGTTACATTTATGTAAGGAAGATGACAATGTACGACTATATCAGGAATTATTCAAGGTTTACAACTCCAATATATCCATAAAAAGGTTGTATACTCAAAGTTGATTTTGCTAAGGCATATGATTCCGCTAATTGGAATTGCATTATATATGCAATGCAAGCAATATGTTTTCCTTTGAAGTTCATCAAATGGGTTCAAGCTTATATCACTAACGCTTTATATGTAATCATGGTCAATAGGGAGACAACCAATATTTTCGAGGTGAATAAGATAACCAATATTTTTTAGGTGAATATGGTACCAAGACAAGGTGACCTAATGTCGCCTTATCTATTTGTGGTAGGTATGAAAGTGCTCACTTCCATAATTAGCTTAAGTATCTCTAATAACCCCAACCATTACAGATGTAACAAGTTAAAAATCACCTAATTATCATTTATTGACGACTTATTACTACCGTTCAGAGCCAATTTTGAATGTATCAAAATTTTGGTTTCCTTATTAGAAAGATTCAGGGAGCTAGCTGATCTTTCTTATAATTCAATCAAAAGTTAACCTTTTGCTTTCAACTGACATTGATCTTCAAATGGATACTAAGATCATTGCTATAGGAATAAGACAATCCTCACTTTCTTCAAGTATTTAGGGGTACCTATTGCCACAAGGAAATTTTCATCACATAAGTGTACATCTCTTTTGGAATCTATCAAGAAGAGAACCAACTATTGGTGGAACAAATTCTTGAGCTATGAAGGTAGGCTTTCATTAGTACTATCAATCCTTTATAACTTAAGTACCTATTAGTAAAGATACATCCTTTTAGTTTAACTACTAGTATGAGCTAGGCCCTCTGTATAAATTAAGGGAGTTCTAAGTCTTGAGGACTGTTGTTGGTCTCGGGTTTCGGTTCTTATTCCGTGGCGACTAAGCACCAAAATTGGGAAATTTTGAAAAATAATAGCAAAAATAAAATAAATAAAATAAAGATAAGTCATGGTTGAGAGTAATAAAATAAATGTAAGTCATGGTTGGGAGTAAAAACAAATACACATATAAATTTTTAAAAAATGAGAATGTCATGGCCATGCATTTGAAAATGTCACAACCGTACATTTGAAAATGTCATAGCTGTGACCACAAAGAGTCACGAGCGTGAGAGCCAGAAGATGCAGTCCTGCTTGTGTACGATCGCGAGCTTCCAACTAAAATGGCATTTGCACGATCGTGTAATTCGATGAACGGTGTAGCTTTTGCACACCCACTTCTAATCTTCATAACTTTCAATCCCGATGTCTAAAAATTATTAACTTTATTTAATTAGAAAGCTAAAAGAAAGAGCTACAACTTTCATGGAGGCAATTTTATCTAATTCTGCCTAGATCAATACAGTTTATTCATTAAAGATTCAGAACACAATTGATTCCCCTTTTTTCTTTCCCTGCTGTCTATATACACTTTACACAATATCACAAGACCCGAAACTGACAACATAAACCATACATACAAAACTCCCATTAAAATAATTTACTTAAAGAAAACTCATCCAAAAGTCATCACATAACTAACAATTTTATTCCCAACCACAATTGACACTTAACAAAGAAGAAATTTCTGCATATATTCAAAAGAGAAACTCTGCAATTCTTACTGTCATTTTTCTGATGAAATAGAGATTGCACATAACTTCAAATTACATATCAGAATCCACATCAGTAGCATAATACAAAAATACTATCATGAATGCTCATGTTTGATATGTTTCTAAAGTACCAAAAGTTTCTGAACTAACTTAGTTACAAAAGAAATAGAAATTCTTGCAGATAGCCGAAGTTTGCAAGGTTCAATGATATGTTTTGTCTGTACCTAAAGAGTGAAAAATGATGGGGTGAGTTGCTAAGCTCAGTGGCTAATACGTTTATAGCCAGTGATAACGAGCCATACACACACTCAAGCATTTATATATACATATATATGTTCATTGCATTTTAGTCTTGGCAAATTATATTATCCACAACTTCTTAATTTTGAGAATTCACATAGTCAAGAATATCACACAAATCAGATCATATGTTCATTTAATAATCAAACCATAAGACTCAATTGTACTCTATGTTCAACAATTTAAGATACAATGCACAAATATAATGGCTAGAGAGAATCCTATAAAATAGAATGGCGAAATCAAAGTTTACACCATGAACAAAATGAGTCTATTTTTTAGAGCTCATGTGCCATAAGCGGGCAATCGGTAGAAGGCTTTAGGTCAACGTGCATGTGATGAACATAATGGTATCTCTCTTACCCACACAAGAAAATTTCCAATGCTTACATATTTCATATCATATTCATATTTTCATACTTCTTGAAGTTTTTCTGTTTTTCATCAATACAAAATGCAGTATCTTTCAAAGTAAACATAATATTAAATTCACATAACATTTTTCCCACATTCACAATGATTCAAGACAAGAAATTTAGCATATGTACAAGCAAATATTTTAGCTCATCGTCACAATAACTATAAACATACTACACACCTATTTAATTGTAACTCCAAGATCAAGTTTGTCTTTCCTCTTGTTCTTCCCTTCGTCTTTCTTAGTTCCCTTTAAACAAACATATTTTCATTCAAACATCATATACGAATAGAACTTCCATAAAGCTCTATTATCCAAAAATGAGCTTAAACTTAATCTACTCTTAGTTTATCTAACTAGAAGAGCTAAGATCAAGTTAAAAGTTCATGAAAATCTAAGAACATAAATCTCTAGTTCCTCTTCTTTCTATCTTCATTTCTAGCATATAAAAACCTAGTTTCTCTGCTTTCTTCTTCTATCAAAATAAGAAAATAGATAAAGGGTTACCTAAAACTCATTTGAACCTTCTTCTTCGACTTCTTATTTCCTTTATCTTTCTTTCCTTCTTCTTCTTTCTATGCTTCGGTTTCTCCTTCTCTTCGTCTAGTTTCTTCTACGACTTTCTCTATTTTTCTTTCTTACTATCCACGACTCTCTTCTCTTCTTTTCTTATTTATTTAAGACAAACTTTTAATCTTCCAAACTTATCCTTCCACATTTAGTCTAATTCCTACTAACTCTTTATTTTATTTTAACATTTCCATTTAATAAATGCAAACACATATACTAACTCTAAAAAATTTTCTAATCCAAGAATTCAAATTCTCAATTTATGCTTTCTAATTTATTAAAATAAATTCTAAGAAAAATTCGTGGTCTAACATAAAAAACTGATTAGGCCTATTTAATGCATCAATTAAGGTGACAGGGTTAATTGATGTCTCCAAACCCAAATAAGCTTCTATTGTTACTTATGTAGCCCAAACATTTCAATCAGTCCATTATGAGCTTCCTTCATCCTTTTAGCTTTAAATTGAGATATTGCAACTCCACCAATATGTAACGGATTACCAAAATATGTTAAACTAGATTGTACCATCCTTTACATATCCTTAGTTGTGTGTCCATCATTCCCCCCCTCTTTAAGGGGATTCGTCCTTAAATCTTCATCACCTACATCAAATGGAGAGAGATCAGAAATGTTAAATGGAGAACTAATATTATGCTCACCTGGTAGATCAAGCTTGTATACATTGTCATTGATATGAATAATGACTTGGAATGGCTTATGTACATTGTCATTAATATGCACAATGACTTGGAATGGCTTGTCTCCTCTTGGATGTAGCTTAGAATGATATTTTGCTAAAAATTGCTCCTTCCTCAAATACTCAAACCCAATCTCCTAGTTCAAAGATCACTTTCTTGCGCCCTTTATTGGCTTAAGAAGCATATTGTTCTATCCTCTTTTCGATTCAATGTCTAACCTTTTCATGCAATTACTTTACCAATTTAGCCTTCCTTGTGCCATCTAAACTAGCATGCCTATCAATTGGTAAAGGCGTTAAATCCATCAGAGTCAAGGGATTAAACTCATACACAATTTCAAAAGGTGAAAAGTTAGTTGTAGAATGGACAAAGCGATTATAAGCAAATTCAAAATGTGGCAAACAATTTTCCCAATTCTTTAAATTCTTTTGAATGATAGCATGCAATAACATAACAAAGTTCAATTAACTACTT
>JAOTJB010005622.1:0-11686 GCA_027123815.1 Erythroxylum minutifolium | reverse complement strand
TATTACAGATATTATTATTTACAATGTAACGTTTTTATTATTAATTAAGATATTTTAATTTTTATTCATTAATCAAATTTTTATTTAATTATTTATATCTAATTAAATATACATTATTAATAAAATTTTTCGACGATTATAATTTAAATATAATGGAAATATATATTTTATAAAAAAATTTAATAAAAAATTTTCTAACGAAAATATACTAATTTCCGTCTGTAATTGACTATATACTATACCGACGGACAATACGTTCCGTCAGTAATAGGTCAAAATTTACCGACCGACAAAACGTTACCGTCAGTAACTTTACCGACTGTATTAGAAACATTCCGATTCTAAATTTACATAGGGGTGAGCTACTTACCGTCGGTAAATTTAGCGATAGAAAATTTCTGACAGTTGGTAACTTTTCAGTTGAAATTATCGACGATTTATTTTATTCCGTCGGGAATTTTACCGACTGTAAAGAAACGTTCCATCGGTAAGTTTAGCTACAGCCGAATCTCTGACGTTTTTGGCCGTCGGTTTATTCCGTCGGTAATGTTAGATACCGACAGAATATTTGTCATTTCCATCGGTATTTTTCGTCCCCAATTCACTATTTTCTTGTAGTGTAAAAGCTCCTCTTAGCTTATGACTAAGGTTCCATTGTGAGTGACTACGGAGCAAATATTGTTGATGTTTTCTGTAATATCCCGTTATCCTATGTTAAGGGTTAGGACCCTAGAATACAGGGCATGAGAGATTACTGAGAAGTTAGAAAGTGCATTTCATGCTCATGCATAATATGACATAGACACATACGCGAATATCAATTTTTGCACATAGTAAATTGATTGTACATGCATTCATTGACATTTTTTTGGGTATAATTGATTTATAAATGTGAATTCTATTATGAATTGTGGCTTATTTGTCTTGAAAATTGAATTGGTAACTATTTAGGATTTTTGGTGAAATTTAGGAAATTATTGAAAATTTTAGGTATTTTTGGACTAGGAAAAATGTCAAATGGTAGGACAAGTGATAAATGGAAGTAGAATTAAGAGTCATTTGGTAGTGGAAATTTTTCTTAAATGATATTTGGATCTACTGACATATGTCATTGAAATTTGGAGACAACTGGGGTAGAAATTGGAGTTGATTAGACTAGCTAATGAAAGAACCTAATTTAAACCAATAGAAATTAGACATGTGGCAAATGACATATGTCATTTTCCATACCATGTCTTTAACCTATGATTCTTTTTAACTTTGAAAGACAATTAAATGGTTTTGTAACTTGCTTTTCTTCCCCTCTTTGTAATCTTTAGCATCTTTTTCTTTCTTCTTCCTTTTTTCACGATTTAGTTTCACCCACCATCATCAACGTTGAAGCTCACTTTCAACCTTCATTTGCTAACATCATCTTGCTCTCTCCTTCATTTCTCACTAAAGACCCAACCCTACCACCCTTGAATGTTGATGTTCATGTGATGCATGTAAAGCTAGGGTCTATATGATTTTCAAGGATTTGTAGCTAAATCAAGTAAGTTGCATGTTAATCTTTATAGGTTAGTGTAAATGGGACATTTATGATAATAAATAAAGATTAACTGAAAGTATAAATGGTGTTAAATGTATGTGTATCATGAATAAATAAATGGACATAGTCATATCTTGTTTTTGTATATTTGATGAGTGATAAATAACGAGTTATGTTAAACGAGGTTTTGATGAGAGTGGATAGTTGATAAATGAAGAGATGTTTATGTCATCTTATTATGTTAATGATGAGTGCAGTAAATTAAGAGATGAGGTCATGCATATCTGTTCTTAATTTGAGGTTATGAAAGCTATGAATTATAGTTTATTTGTAAGGAATAGATAGAGAATTTGAAGATCTTGAAGTAAACAAGTGAGTATAA
Source organism: Erythroxylum minutifolium (assembly GCA_027123815.1). Classification (NCBI taxonomy): domain Eukaryota; kingdom Viridiplantae; phylum Streptophyta; class Magnoliopsida; order Malpighiales; family Erythroxylaceae; genus Erythroxylum; species Erythroxylum minutifolium. Next base: position 9,773 of record JAOTJB010005622.1, on the reverse strand, counting down.
AGCATTACTCTTCTTTATTTGTTGAATGTAACATGTTTTGATGATAGTTAAGAGCTAAATGACCATAAAATGAGGATGTGTACATGCTGAAATGTGGATGAAAAAAAATGGATGTATAAGTGTCTTGTTTTGGGTATATTGTGATGTGTTGAAATGAGGGAAATTTAAAGGACAAATTAGAAGAGAAATGAAATGAAGTTGAATATGCATCTGTATTTTGGCAATATATTGATCTGTAGGTATTCAAATTGGATGGATTTTGATTTAGGGTAAATTAGAGAAATATAGCTACAATTTTCATTTGAGGCATTGAATTTGAATTCTGTCCTTACGGGTTTTAAAATTTAGCTTGAAGTTGAGTTCTAGCATTGGCTGCAGCACTACCCTTAATAGAAATCATGTCATTTAACTGTATTGATGTAGGCCAAATCAAACAAAGTTTTCTTATAAAAGTTGTAGTTTATTCCCTTATATTTCTATTGATATAAATTTTGTAATTTTTGGTTATCGAAATTGAGAGATAAGTTTTACAAGTTGGAGAGTATTAATCCTTCAATCACGGGAGTGCACCAAAATTTCAAACATGAACGGTCTGTGGTAATTTGAGAATAACTCATGGAATAATGAACCAAATTGAAAATTTTTGTTTTGTTTGAACCTCAAGACATATAAAAACAGATTAGAAGAAATGATTGTCTCAAAACATCAGTTTATAGGTCAAAATGGCCATACAATTCTGACCTAAAATCTGCCTGAGAAAATCTAGGACAAGTTGGTTAATTGTGTGATAAGATTGTTTGATGTGTTATGAATAAGGAATTATGGAAAAAGAATAGGATTTCATGAATGAAGATATTAGGTAGGAATTGTTGAATTAAATGAGTAGAGGTTTGAGAGTTTAACGCAATCAATTTGGTCATTGAATTTAGTTGATGTTGAATGAAACGGTTAAGGTGAGTAAAATGTATTTTGGAGTAAAGAATGCCTGGAAGGTGTTGTAAATTGTTTCTAAAGTGTATCAAAGAAACATACTTGAGAATTTTCATTGAAAATGCATAATACATTATACATTTATAAATGTGCTTATTCATCTGAATGTGTAATATAGTAATGTGAAAATGTATGTGATTGCATATAGAAGAACAAATTGAGAGATCGTTTCCAAACATTGCCGGGACTTTAAGCAATAAGCTAAAGGGAGCAATTGTGAGTAACCTAAGATGGTCTCAGCTTGAATGTTTGTTTATTAAATTATGTACTGAATTATTGAGATCTGTATGTACTGGATTCTGGACATCCAATGTCTGAGGCATTTGATGCATGAATAAAATATTGGAAGTGCTACTTGAATATGAATGTGATTGAATAAATGATTCCCAACAAGTATGTTGAATGTTGGACAAAATCTTATGACAAATGTGAATGAGAAAGAATGTGAATGTGATAGAATAAGCATAATGATTGAATACGCATGGTGTATTTCATTACATGAATGCATGAAATATAAAGGCAGTTGTGATCGAAGTCGCCAGTGAAAAAAAGCTTAAAGCTCAAACATATGTGGTAAGAACCTATGGCTCAATATGTATAAAGAGCCTTATATCCCCAACAAATAAGGGACAGTATGAAAGAGGCCAGTATCCACAACGAATACGGGACAGTGAAAAAGGCACTCGGTCACAACAACGTAATAAATGAACTTAAGTCTCATAAACATTGCATACAAATATGATATGAATAAATTGAACAATTGCATTTTTTTGAGGACTTTTCTTTTATAAAAAATGTAAAATCGTATCGATAAATATGTTCTGCATGATCACAATGAAATGATGAATTGTATGGATTTTTGAAATGTGACCAATGGGAATAGAGTGTTTTGTGATATTACATGATGATAATCGAGATGATGTGAATTATATGATGATTTGTTGTGTTATATGACAAGAGTGAACCATCGAGGATGCTTACTCAATTGAGTTCGCAAAACTCAACTAAATTGTAACATTGACATTTTCAGGTTCGAGAGAGTGACGACTTAGCTTCTAAGGCTGCTTAGAAGAGATTTTGTACATCTTTTGGATAAAAGATATAGCTTAAAGGTCGGTTAGCTGGGATTGAAGGATTAGTCTTAATTTTTGTTACTTCCTCATGTATGTAACATACTTAGTAGACGGAGCTGTGGACTTTGATAGGTTGATATTGTATAAACTTAGATGTTGTTCGTCATGCTACATTGTAAATCATGGTTTATGAAATGAAATGAGGAATTTTTGGGTTTTAATCATTGTGTTAATTATGATTTATTTATGATGCTATGCTATATAGTGAAAGTGAAATAGTTAGCAAGCCATTTCTGTCAGGTATGTGGTTCGTCCGAAGGGCATATGGACATATGTCAGATGGGAGTGGGATGCTACAGTTGGTGTTATTAGAGCATGATTGGCATCCATAGGGATATGTAGGACTGTTAGGCATGAAATATTGTGAGAATTTTGGATAGTAATTGAAGTTCTTGTTTATTATAGGTCACCCACCATAGGTGAGCAAGTGGAATAATCAGCTAACCTAGGATTAGAAAGAGCCAGTAGAGAGTCGTATGTGTCTTGACCTGAGGGAATGCATCCAAGAATTCCCGAGAGAAGGGAAAGGAGGTACGACAAACTGTGAAAGCAGGGGACTGTGGACTTCTATGAAAGTACGGATCTTACAAAGGCCGAAGGATGGCTAGAGAGAACGGAGAGAGTCTTTGACCAAATAAATTGGGGGTCAGACGATAGGTTCAACTATGCTATTTCTCTATTGTAAGGCCCAGGTTACCAGTGATGGAAAATTGTTCCAGATAGTACCAATAGGCCTTGTAGTCTGAGATGGGAAAACTTCCTAAGGGTCTTCAAGGAGAATTATATGCCCAAGATCTACATGGACAGAAAGATGAAGGAATTTCTGGATCTAAAGTAGGGCAGTTTGTTTGTGGCAGAGTATGAGGTTAAGTTCAAGGAGCTGACGGGATATGCTAACATGGAGATCCGGATGAGGTTAGCCATTTTTAACCTGGGTAGTTTTACAAAACTACAAGCTGGCTCGATTTGCATTGAGCAGTTGTTGAAGGATAGTCAGTCAAAACATGGATCATAGTCTAGATAGAAGAAGCCTAGAGAATCTTAGGACAGTTTTGGTAGAAAATTTAGAAAGCATCATAATCGAACTTTCAGATCACAGATTGGACTAAGACAGTCAGGGTTCAGACAGAGGGGTAGTTTTGTTCAATCTGGCAATAGCAGAGGTGCAGTATCAAGTCAGTTGCTAACTTGTGAGCACTGTGAAAAGAAGCACAGTGGTGAATACTATAAGTTGACAGGAGCCTACCTTCGATATGGCTCATTTGATCATTAGATCAAGGGTTGTTTTGTTATATTTGGAGCACAATTTGGTAGGAGAGGAAATATGGCGACAAAAACTACGGTTCAGCAGAGCCAAACTAGTAGGTTTAGGCAGAGATGCTGTGATAGAGGTAGAATGAGTTCTGGGAATGCTACTGGTAGGACTGAGGTACAGAGTAATCAACTGCAATCTCAGGCCCGTGTATATGTTATAATGAGACAAGAGGCTCAATATTCTCTAAATGTTGTTGTAGGTTTGTTATTTATATTTACTTTTGAGGCTTTTGCATTGTTAGATCCTGGATCTACGCATTCCTTTATCGCACTGCATATGACATCTAGGTTGCATTGTGATAGAGAGTGAGATGTGGATTAAAGGTGAGTGCACCTATAGGTAGTACCATCGTGATAAGGGAAGTCTGCAAGAGGTGTTTGATTTGAATTGATCAAGTAGAGCTAGAGGCAGACTTGATTGTGTTACTGCTAAAGGAAATCAATGTTATCCTAGGTATGGATTGGCTCACTGCTTATAGGGCCATCATGAATTGTTATACTAAGGAGGTAATATTTGAATCTCTTAATCAGTTGAGAGCAATGTTTAGAAGTATTAGCCAAGTAGTGCCAGCTAGGTTGATCTTATTTATGAGTGCCTTGAGGATGATGTAAGGGGGTTGTGAGGCTTATTTGGCCCACATCATGGATACCCAAACTAAGTAGAATATGCAAGACATTCCTGTGTTTAGGGAATTCCTTAATGTGTTTCCCACAGAGTTACCTGGTTTACCTCTAGATCAGGAAACAGAGTTCATGATTGATCTAGTTCCAGGTGGTGCTCCTATGTCCATTCCTCCTTATAGGATGACAGCTATAGAGTTAAAGGAGTTGAAGGCTCAGTTACAGAAGTTATTGGATAAAGGATTTATTAGACCCAGTATGTCACCCTGGGGAGCTTTAGTCTTATTTGTGAAGAAGAAAGATGGAATGTTGAGACTATGCATCAATTATAGGCAACTAAATCAGGGCACAATGAAGACCAAGTACTTGTTGCCTAGAATCAATGATTTGTTTGATCAGTTGAAGGGAGCTCAGGTGTTCACTAAGTTGGATTTGAGGTCTGGGTATTATCAGCTAAAGATAGCAAAGGTTGATGTACCGAAGAGTGCTTTCAGGAGCAGGTATGGACATTATGAGTTTTTAGTAATGCCGTTTGGGTTGACTAATGGCCCAGTTGTATTTATGGAATTGATGAATAAGGTGTTTCAGCCTGCCTAGATTGCTTTGTGATAGTGTTTATCGATGATATTTTGGTATATTCAAAGAATAGAGAAGAGCATGTTGAGCACTTGAGAATGATACTATAGATTATGAGGTAGAAACGACTATATGCCAAATTCAGTAAATATGAGTTTTGGTTAAGTCAAGTAGTGTTTTTGGGTTATATAGTAAATGGACAAGGTATTCAAGTGGAACCAATAAAGATAAGGGCAGTAATGAATTAGGAGGCTCCGAAGAATGTGTTTGAAATCTAGAGTTTCTTAGGATTAAACGAATATTACCGAAGATGAGTCGAGAGGTTTTCGTTGATCTTAGCCCATCTGACTAAACTTCTAAGGAAGAATATGGTATTCAGATGGAATGATGAGTATCAGAGAAGTTTTGAGGAATTGAAACATCAGTTGGCTACAACGCCGGTGTTGACTATTCCATTGAGAATTGATGGTTATGTAATATATAGTGATGCCTCGTATCAAAGATTGGGATGTGTGTTAATGTAGTATGGCAAAGTGATAACCTATGCATCGAGACAATTAAGGTCTTATGAGATGAACTATCCGACATATGATTTAGAGCTTACAGCAGTAATCTTTGCTCTAAAGATATGGAGAAATTATTTATATGGAGAGACATTCCAGATATACACTGATCATAAGAGCTTGAGGTATCTGCTGAGACAGAAGGAGTTGAACATGAGACAGAGAACATGGATTGAGTTATTAAAAGATTATGACTATACGATTGAGTGTCATCTAGGGAAAGCTAATATGGTGGCAGATGCATTCAGTAGGAAGTCAAATAGTAGTGTAGCTCAGATTCAGTTATCGAGGTTACCAAGCTTGATTCAATTAAGAGTTTGAATGTGGGGTTGCATTTTGAGCTAATGAAGCATTGATATCCGCACTAAGGTTAAGACTGACATTGCATGATATAATTAAAAGAGTGCGGAGTAAAAATCCTGAAGTGGTGAAATTGATTGAGAAAATTAAGATGAATCCAGATTCTGAATTTGAATTGAGAGATGAAACATTGTGGTTAAAACAGAGTTTGTGTGTGCCTAATATGGATGAATTGAGAAAGGAAATTCTAGAGAAAGTGCATGTAGTAGCTTGTGTTATGCATCCTGGTACTACCAAGTTGTATAATATGCCTAAGCAACATTTTTGGTGGCTAGGGATGAAGAATCAAGTAGCAGATTATGTAGCTAAGTGTTTGATTTGTCAGAAGATTAAGGCTAAACATTAGGCTCCAGTTGGGAAGCTTCATTCGTTACCTATTCTGGAGTGGAAATGGGAATGAATCACAATGGATTTCATTATGGGATTGCCTAAAACTCCAAGACAAAATAATGTTATATGGGTTGTAGTGGACCGATTGACTAAATCGGCCCATTTCTTACCAATGAGAGAGAATAGCTCACTATACCAGTTTGCACGGAGGTATGTAAATGAGGTAGTTAGACTACATAGGGTACCAGTATCCATAGTATTAGACAGGGATCCTAGATTTATTTGAGGTTTTGGAAGAGTCTATAGTCAGCTATGAGTACGAAATTGAACTTTAGTACTGCATTTCATCCTCAAATAGATGGACAAAGTGAGAGGACGATCAAGACGGTTGAGGATATGCTTAGAGCATATGTATTAGAATTTCAAGGTGCTTGTGATCAGTACATAGCCTTGATTAAATTTGCTTACAACAATCACTACCATAGTAGTATCGGTATGGCACCTTATGAGGCATTGTACGATAGAAAATGTTGATCGCCTCTATATTGGGATGAGAAAGGTTTGAGAATGTTAGAAGGCCCATAATTGATACAAGACACTGTAGATAAGGTGAAACTGATCCAAAGCTGAATAAAAGTAGCTCAAGATAGACAACAGAGTTATGTAGATCAGCATAGAAAGGATATGGAATATAGTGTAGGAGACAAAATGTTTCTAAGAGTCTCGCCTTGGCGAGGAGTGTTGAGATTTGGCAAGAAGGGCAAGTTGAGCCCTAGGTACGTTGATCCTTATGAAATTCTTGAAAGGGTAGGACTATTAACATATAGATTAGCCTTACCAGATGAGATGTCTCAGATACATAATGTATTCCACGTAAGTATGCTTAGGAGGTATAGATCAATACATGCATTATCAGCTCAAGAGATTGAAGTTGCTAGTAATATGAGTTATTTTGAGGAGCTAGTCAAGATAGTGGGATATCAGATAAAACAATTGAGGAATCGGGTAATTCCATTGGTGAAAATCCTGTGGAAAAATCACTAGAGTGAGGAAGCAATTTGAGAAACAGAGGAGCACATGAGAAAGCAATATCCCCACCAATTTCATCAATTAGGTAAGAATTTCACGGACGAATTTCATAAGGAGAGGAGAATTGTAACATCCCATTATCCCATAATTAGGGTTAGAAACCTATGATATTGTATACGAGAGTTTATTGAGAATTTAAAAGTACATTTCATACATCATATGTCATACTCATAATTTAGAAGTACATTTCATGTATCATATGGCATACTCATAGACGTGAATAATGTTGATACTCATTAAAATAATTGTACATGCATTCATTGACAATTTTCAAGTATAAGTGATTTTAATGCAATTAAAATGTGAATTGTGGATTATTTGTCTTGAAAATTGAATTGTTGAGTATTAAAATTGATTTTGGTAAGAAACATTTCTGCATTCGATGAACTTTCTCCTTATTCATCCATCACTGAAACCACCCACTCTTTTCCTTGTTCCCCAGCACCGAACCACCATACATTTTTCATTCTTGTGTGTTTGGTTTATATGCTTGATTCTCACATCACCGGCACATCATGCAAAGTAAGAGCTCAATTACTTTAACTATTTTAGGTTTTCGGTTATCTATTTCTGTCCTTGCTTCTCTCCATCGAAATCTCATTTTCTTAACTTCTGAAATTTCACTGTGGAGTGTGAAGTTTAAAACAAGTAAGTTATGCTTTAAGTTTTATGGGTAACGTAAATGACATTTTGATGATATTTTAATGTTTCTAAATGGATGCATGCGTGAATGGTATAGGAAGATGAATGGATGCATAGGAGAGTGGTGTAGGATGAAGGAGTTAAATGAAAATTAGTGAAGTAGAAAATGTGCAGAAAGTGTGATAAAGGATTGTGATAATTGGAGTTAAATGAAGATTAGTGAAGTGGACAAAATTGCAGAAAATGTGATATAGAAAAGTATGGAAATAGTTTATGTTTTTGGGTTGTAATCAATCATGAAATTGTTAATTGTGTGTAGAGAATACTGAACTAAAATTGAGGTATAACTGAAAAAATCATCAACTTGAAATGATAGAGAAATGATAGAATTTTGGCAATAAAATGTGTTGGAATATGTTAGATGGAGTATTTTTACTAGACATGCATCTGTATTTTGGCCATATCTTGATATGTAGATATCCAAATTGGATGGATTTTGATTTAGATTAAACTAGAGACATATGGATACAATTTTCATGAAGGAATTGAATTTGAATTCTTTCCTTAAGGGTCTTGAAATTTGGCTTGAAGGTGAGAATTGTGTGTTGTCATGGTAACAGTCTGTAGTATTTTAGTTATAACTTGTATAATACTAAACCAAAATGCATGAACTTGATGTCATTAGAAACTTAAGACATAGAGGAACATTTGATTAGAAGAAGGGGTTGCCTAAATACCTCATTTTTTAGGCCATAATGTTCATAAAAAAATGACCTAAAAATCTGCCTTGAGAAAAACTGGAAAACTGCAGGACAAATGGGAAATTCGCTTCTGTCATGATCGTGGGCAGTGATTTTTCATGGAAATTTTTTGATTATGCAATGGTTGAACCAATTAAGGATGAAGTGTATAATTATGACTTTTGGACCTAATTTGGGCTTAAAATGAGGACATAACTTAGTGAATAAATTGTTTGATGCATTATGAATGAGGAATTATGGAAAAAGAATAGGATTTCATGAATGAAGAGATTAAGTAAGAAATGTTGAATCAAATGATTAGAGGTTAGAGAGTTTACTGCAATAAATGGGTAGTATAATTAGCATGAAATGAAATTACTTTAATATGTATGAATTCTAGAAAATTTGGAGTAGAATTTATGTTTGTATAAGTTTTAAATTCGTGTCGATGAAGGAGGAAAAGTATAGGGCATGATCGTGGCTCTTATCCCACGATCGTGGCCTAACAAAATAATGTTTCTGTCATAATCATGGCCTCAGCCCATAATTGTGGCCTGGTCAGAAAATGTTTCTGTCAGAATTATGGCAGGGACACCACGTTCGTGGCCAGACTTACAAAGAAAAAGAGTTGTCTTTTGAGTGAAGTTTGAACCAACCAATGCTAGGGTGCTTCCGTATAAGGTAATTAGGCTTGAATGAGATCTTAAGTGAACCTAGCTGATGATGAATGAGGTGAGTAAAGTGAGTAAAGTGCATTAGGTATTAAAAAATGATTGAAAGATGTTAATAAATGATTATGAGATGTGAATCATTGAAATATACCTGTATTGTCAATATGAGCCTACATTATACATTACTCGTATAAATATTTGTAAAATTGAATGTTTATGTGATTATGCAATTAATAATGTGTGTGTAATATATGTATTGCATAATGTTGATATATAGGATAGAACATCACCCTCCAGTCGTTTCTAAATTATGAAAGCTAATGCTAATCTAGAGCGTACTGTGAGTTGACCTAAATGGTCTTCTCACTTTCATTGTTTGTTCTGTTTTAAAATTATGTATTGAATTATATGATGTGAATGTGTTGATTCTGGAAAATAAATTTCCTAGGTATTTGATGCTTGTAAAAATCATTGGAAGTGCTCCTTGAATGTGAATTTGACTGAATAAGTGATTCTTAATTTAAATGTTGAATGCTGGACCAAGGTCTAATGATAAATGTGTATGAGAATGTGAATGTTAATGTGAATGTGAAAGTGTAAAATTGAGCATAATTGATTGACTAAATACATGTAACATCCCGTTTCCAGAGAACGGGTCGGACCAGAGAAACGGGTCCGGGTGAGGTAAATTAACACATCTCATGCTCATGCAGTAGTGAATAGTGAGATATGTGCATATAAGAA
>JAOTJB010005608.1:0-11686 GCA_027123815.1 Erythroxylum minutifolium | reverse complement strand
GTGGTTGACTTTCCTTCGTCTGTGTTGACCACCTATCATCTATGTTTTGTTTCCGTCTGTGTTTCACTTCGTCTGTCTTTGAGATTTCGTCTACCTTTAGACACTTCGTCTGTCTTCTGGCGTATCTTATGTCTTTTGCTTCCATCTACGTTTCGCTTCGTTTGCTTTTGTCTATCGTCTATCTTTTGCTTCCGTCTGTGTTTCACTTTGTCTGTCTTTGAGATTTCATCTGCCTTTAGACACTTCGTCTGTCTTTTGGTGTATCGTCTATCTTCTGCTTCCGTCTGTGTTTCACTTCGTCTGCCTTTGATATTTCGTCTGCCTTTAGCCATCATCTGTGTTTTGAATATTCGTCTGCTTCTGTTTTGTCTACTTTTGATTCGTCTACTTTCTGATTATATGACCAAATTATATAAATTACACTCTCTGATTAAAAGTAAATAGTAGACTTGAAAGTCAGAGTTTGGAGAAAAAAATGAAAAGGCTCCTTAGGTTATGAAATTGGGTTAAAATGGGTTGTTGAGGTATAAACCCTACGAACAATGCTAGTTAACTGAGTTTCGATATTTGATTGTGTGTATGATAATCTTGATGGTAGGGTACCTGAGACTGTCATGAACATGCATCGTACGTAATTCATTCCATATATGTGCATTAATGAACACGCATAATTGTGCAGATTGTGCAGATTGTGATATATGTGTGTATTATTTTGTTACAGAGGAACAGTTGGAACGTCAACTTCCAGACGTTACCGGCACTTCCAGACATTAGTTTCGGGAGTAACTTATGAGTAACCTAGATGGTTTCTCTCAATTATTGTTTGCTTAAGTTATGCTGTGAATGATAAATGAATGTGTTTGATTGTGGATTCCGGACAGAAGGTCCGATGAATGTGAATGAGGAGTGAGATATTGAAGTGCTACTTGTATGTGAATGAGATGAAATAAATGTGTATTTGATATGAAATCGTCATTTGATTCTTAACATCATTTGAATGCTGAACTTAGGTCCGATGACTCTGAAATTCTATCTAAACATTCTTATAAGATTGTGATATATGAGGTATGCAGAAATTATTGCATTTCATAAAATGCATGCTCAAATAAAGACATTGTGACTTGAGTGCCTTATGAAGCGCTTCCACGTAGAGCTTTGGTCCATGATTTTTCTGATTTGGCACGTAGAGCTATGCTCCGTGGTTCTGTCTAATTGAGCCCTATGGGCCAATATTTGTATAAGTTTGTGAGAGGCACTCGGTCATAACAATAAGAAAGAAAGTGAGTCTCATATGCATTGCTAATGTAAGATCTGAATGATTATAAAGTGTTACATGTACAATGTGACATGATTGATTAAGTGTATGCGATCCAATGTGATTATATGTTATGTAAAATAATGTGATGCATGAATTGAGTGAACCATCAATGATGGTTATCTCATTGAGTTTGTAAAAACTCACCCAAAATTTACAACTATTTTTCAGGATCGGAAGAATATCCCGTTAGGCCAATGGAAGTATGCATATAGCATACAAGTGAAGGATAGAGGTCGGGATCAGTTCATGTATGCACTGCATTTGCTTAATTGTATTGACTTGATTATTCTGCAACTTTTTGTATATAAAAAAATAAATTTTGCAATGAGATTTGACTGATTGACTACTTTAGCATGCCACCCTCGCGGGGCACGAACTCGGATATCACCTATTGATGTCGGGTTCGGGTCTTGTGGGAGTGGAATGCTACAATTATGCTAGGCCATTTGGTAATCAACCTCTTAGCCATTTGTCACTCAATTATTTATGCCAAATGTCATTCAATTCTACTGCCATGTGTAACTTATTTCATTGGCTTAGTCATCCTAAATTTTCATATGTCAATTTGACATTTTCCTAAACTAAATGCACATTTTAATTATCAATTTTCTAATTGTAACAATTAATTCCAATTTTACTAATTATAATCTACGAAACCAAAATTCAAGACATAAACAATACATAATTCACATCATAATCATTTTAAGCCTTTCATACCCCGGAATACGTCAATTGAGTGCACATACAATCTTGGCAATGTTTACTAAATCATGACTCTTATATGTATGCGAATATTATGCATGTGAATGAAATATATTTCATAAATTCTCAAATGATATGACTCAGTAGTCTAAGATTCTAACTCTCAGCAAGTTTTGGAACCCAGGCTATTACATATGGAATCCTTGAAGGCTCATAAGAGAAGAATTATTAGGCATACTAAAAAGCCCATTGAAAGTGCTTTCTATTTTAAGAAGAATTTCAAACCTATAACCGAAGAAGGAGAGTGATAATAACCAAAGAGGAGGACATGCACAAAGAGGTGGTAACAGAGGATATGTAGCACCCCACTCCCATCAGACATTTGTGCCTGTACATCCATCAGACATTGGAGCACATGCTCGGTGGAAGCAGTATGCTAGAGCAATCACATCACTTATCTTATAGCATCATAAATCAAAACATAAATATCACGATATCTAAAAACCCAATTCCTCATTTTCATTTCATTAAACCAAATATACATTGTAGAATTACATACATCATCCTTATATATACTATCAAAGACCTATCAGAGTCTACAGCTCTGTTTACAAAATATGGCATATGCTACATAAATGAGGAACTATACAAAAATCCTATCTAAATCCTTCAGTCTCAACTGACCGACCTTTGAGTCATTTCTTTTATCCAAAAGCAGTACTAGATCTCTTTTAAGTTGTCTTAGAAGCTAAGTCCCCTATCTCATACCTGAAAAGTCAACGTTGCAATTTTGATGAGTTTTACCAACTCTGTGAGCTACCCATCATCGATGGCTCACTTATAACACATAAGACGTATAGTTCATGTTTCTAGTTCACATACAATTAATGTCATCATATAATGCACATCTTTCACCAATTATCAAATAGCATCACATATCACCTTAATCAGTTATTTGGCATTTCTCATTCAAAACAATTCAAACAGTACATTTCAATCATTTAAATATACATGTCAAATGTATATGCAATACTCTTAAGACTCACATTCAATTATTATATCATTGTGACCGAGTACCTCACTGTCCAATATCCATTGTGGATATCGGGCTCATTAATAACTATCCCTTATATGTTGGGGATACAGAGCTCATTATACATGGTGAGCGAGTGGCTCTTACCACATTCTGAGCTTTAAGCTCTTTTTCTCTAGCAACTCTGGTCACAACTATCTTTATCTTATCATACATTAATGTAATGAAATGTATCACATGTATTCAATAATTCACTTGTGCTCAATTTTACACATGCACATTCACATTTTTCATTGAACCTTACTCTGGCATTCAACAATTAAGTTGAGTATTACTTATTCAGTCAAATTCATATATAATGAGCACTTCCAATGATTTTCATACTTCAAACGGCTCGAACATTCAATGTCCGGAATCAACACATTCACATCACACAATAATTCAATATAGAATTTAAAAACTAATTAGTCATGTGAGACTATCTAGGTTACTCACAGTATACTCTGCATAGCTATTGCCTCGACATCCCAGCAATGTCTGGATGCGGTCACTCTAATTGCTCTTCTATATCATGCAACACATACACATTTATACATTACTAATTTGCACAATCACATTAATACTCAATCATAAACATATTTATATGTGTTACATACAATGCATGCTCAATGATAGTCCCGGGTATATTTCCTTAATTTACATTTCATAATTATTCAACATCATCTTTCAATCATTCTTTAAAACCTAACACGCTTTACTCACTTTAATTACTGTATCCATTATCAACTAGGTTCATTTTAAGTATCATTTAAGACTAATTACATCATAAAGAAATACCTTGATATTAGTTAGTTCAAACATCACCCAAAAGACCACTTTTTACTTCATATGCTAGTCAACGATCGTGGTGGTTCTTCCCACGATTGTGGGGATTTTGCCATAATCGTGACAGAACCATATTAAGCCACAATCGTGGGATGAGGGCCACAATCGTACCTTACATTTTCTTCCTCCATTCTCACGAATTTAACATATAGGTAACATCATTTTCACACCAAAATTTTTAGTATTCACATCCATTTATGCAAATTCATTACATGCTAATTCAACTAGCATATTAGTTACATTAAAGTCCCTAAAACTTTATTTATTTGTTTCATCATCATTCATTTAATCATATTATATGTGCATTCTAACTTTCTCCATATTATCCTCAAGACATCTCATGCCAAAATAAGCCTTTCTACTTTATTTTCCTTTTCATTCTTACCTCATTCCTATCTCAATATCATCAATAAGACAAATCATATTTAAGGTTCATCAATCATACCAAATCAAAACATATCATCTATCATTCATTAACAACATAAAAATAGGACATAATCACATCTCTTCATTTTTCAACTTTCAATTCTCATTCTACCTCCATTTTCATTATTAATCATCTCAAATACATCTTTAATACTACTCATAATCTATCGTTAATCATAAACACAAAACCAGCCATGAATATGTCTATTTATTCCTCAACATTTTTTTACCATAAACACCAAAAATAGAACACATACATGTACATATTTATCATCAATTTTCTGCACATGTTCATCTTCATTAACACCTGCATTTTTTTCTAACTTATCTTTTTAATTCACCTCATTTCAAGACACTACTTTAGCCTTTTCTTTAACCTCAAAATCATTCTAACTCATCGCTATAATACCTAAAGAAATCCACGTTAATGTATATTGAAAACAGAACGTGAAAATGCCATTTATCTATTAAATTTTCTGCACTTTTTCTTACACTATTTTTAATGATCTTTCCATCTCAAAATCATCTCTACAACATCTATGAATCATTAATCATCTCAAATGTAAAAGAAAAATATTTATATACTCTTTTCATCACTCACGATTCTCATATATACACATCACCATTTCATGAACATTTAACCTCTAACTATCATCTCGCAAGTTTCATTCAACAAGTTATAAAGAACAACATGCTACTTACTTGTTTAAGCTTCAAGATCTTCAAATAGCACTTGACCCTAGCTTTCACACATCATACGATCATCAACAAATCAAAGGTAGTAAGGTTTGGTCTTTTAATGACAAATATGAAGAAGACAACCAAAATGAGAGTAGCAAGTGAAAAGTGAGAGTAAACTTCAACGTTGATGAAGTTGGTGAGAGTGAGTGTCGTGGAGATGAAGAAGATTGAAGAAGATGAGAAGAGAGACTAAGAAAGAGATAAGAACAAATAATAAGGTGAAAGACAAATAAAAGTAAGATGGTCTTTCACTTAGGAGAAGTACCATGGGGTGGATGCATGGTTTGGCAAGTGAAACTTGTCACTTGCCATATGTCCACTTCCTATAGGTCTCACTTGGTTCTCTTATTTAACTAGTCCATTTTGTCTCCAATTTCTAATCCAATTTTCTCCCAATTTTTAATGACATTTGTCAATAAATCCTAAGACCACATATCGATTATTTCTACTGTCATTTGACACTGATTCTGCCACCATAAATCAATTGTCCTGTCACTTGACATTTTTTCCAGTCCAAAATTACTCAAAATTTTAGAAATTTTCTAAATTTCACCAAAAATTCTAGATCAATAATTTTAATCACCAAATTCATTTTCAAGACATATAATCCACAATTCACAATATAATCACATTTATAAATCAAGTATACCTAGAAAAATGTCATGAGTGCATGAATAGTCATAATAATGTGTGCAAAAATAATCAGATTCACATGTGTGTATACTATATTATGCATGAGCATGAAATGCACTTTCCTAATTTTCTCATTAATGTCTCTCATGTACAGTATTCTAGGATTCTAACCTTTTATATGGGTAAAACCAGATGTTACTAGATATGGCATAATTTTAAGAGGAAGAAGAAGAGGGAAAAATAATTTTCAAAGATCTTTTAATGCTGAAAATTCTCAAATTTGCAATATTTGTGGCAAAAGTAACCACATTGAGAAAGATTGTTGGCATAACCACAATGCTACCATTAGAGGAATTTTGATCATGTTCAAAAGGATTGTAGATTAAACAATAACCAATAATTACAATTTTTTTGAAGAAAAACAAGGATAAAATAATTGTTTTATGTTTGTCGCATGACAATCGAATCCAAAACTTATGTTTAGTATCTTGTAATGGGTGGACAATCACATAGTAATAGATAATTCCATTTTTGTTAATATGGGTAAGGTTTTGAAAACACAAGTAACAATAGGAAATCATGCTATTGTACAAGGACAAGGATTGGAAACTATTGGTGTCCAAATAAAGAATGGTAAGAAGATGATTCATGATACGATGTATGTTTTAGATTTGAATCAAAATTTGCTAAGTCTTTAACAATTTTTGGAGTATAAATTTGCAATTAATTTTGAGAATAATGAGTGCTTTATTTATGACAACAAAGATGGTTGATAACTAATTGCCAAGATTCTAATGGAGAAGAAAAAATTCTAATTATAGTGGATACCAAATGTTGAAAGCTTAAGCAATTGAAGGCTCATAGCTATGGCACAAAATGCTTGGGCACTTAAATTTTGTGCATCCCCAAAGTCCTTCAGAAAAAGAGGATGACTTATAGATTTCCAATAATTAAGGGGAAAAATGAAGTTTGTGAAGGATGTGCACTTGGAAAGCAAAATCTGCAAATATTTCCTAATGGAGTTACATAGAGAACTAATGAAATTTTGGAGCTTGTTCATATGGATGCTTGTGGATATATATAAGGAAAACATCTTATGAAAGTAACAAGTATTTTATTCTCTTCATTGATGATTTTTCAAGAATGACTTGGATGTATTTTGTGAAAGAAACATATGAAGTGTTATTAATATTTAAGAAATTCAAAAGTCTTGTTGAAATTCAAAGTGGCTATAAAATAGAAACTCTTAGTAGTGATAAGGGAAAATGGTATACTTCAAATGCATTTCAGGAATTTTATAAGGATGAAGGCATAGAAAGAAAGCTTATAGTTTGTTATACATCACAAAAGAATGGTGTAGTTGAAACATAAAATCAAGTCATAATGGAGATAGCAAAATCAATGATTCATGAAAAATGACTTTCAAAAGATTTTTAGGTTGAAACAGTATAAAAGCAATGTATTTGCTAAAATAGAAGTCCTACAAAAGCTATGTAGCATCAAAATCCAATTGAAGCATGGAATGGAAGGAAGGCATTAGTGAAACATTTGAAGGTGTCTATTATGCTTAAATTCCAAAGGAGAAAAGAACCAAATTGATGAAGTAAGTGAAAAATATATTTTTGTTAGTTACAACTATATGTCTAAAGGTTATCGGTTGTACAACTTGAAGATAAATAAAAGTTTTATTTGTTAAGATGTTTTATTTGATGAAAATTCTACTTTAAATTGGAATGATAAAAACACATAAAAGGATTTGTTTTATAATATGATAATGAAGAAAAATAGGAGGATAAAGAAACTTTAAATAGTCCTCCATTTTTTCCAAATTCTAGTTCTCTAACCTCAACTCCAAAGAAAATGAGGAACTTAAGTAATGTTTCTACAAGATATAACTTTTGTGTACTTGAACCAGAAATTTTTGAAGAAGCAACTGAAGAGAAAGATTGGAGAAAGTTAATGGAAAAAGAGATTCATGCAACTGAAAAGAACAAGACTTGGAAACTTAATGAGAAATCTCAACACAAGGAGATCATTGGAGTGAAATGGGTTTACAAAGTGAAGCTTAATTCAGATGGCTCAATTCAAAGGAAGAAGGCAATACTTGTAGCTAAGGGATTCTTATAACAATTTGAAATCGACTACAATGAGACATTTGCATTGGTTGCAAGACTTGACACCATTCATGCTCTAATTGCCATAGCAGCCCAAAAAAGATGAAATATTTATCAACTTGATGCCAAATCTACATTTTTTAATGGAGAAGTGAAAGAAGAAGTGTATATTCAACAACCTTAAGGTTTTATCAAGAAAGGAGAAGAAAACAAAGTGTATAAGTTAAAGAAAGCTTTATATGGACTGAAGCAACCACCAAGCGCTTGGTATAGCTAAATTAATTCTTATTTTGCTAAGAAAGGATTCAAAAAAAGTAATAGTGAGTCAATCTTATATATGAAAATTCAAGGTAATTCAAGCATTCTCATTGTTGCTTTATATGCCGATGATTTGTTTTATACTAGGAACAATGAAAATTCGATTGATAAATTTAAGGAAGACAAGATGAAAAGATATGAAATGAATGATATAGGCTTGTTCTATTATTTCCTTAGTATAGCGATTTATTAGCAAGATGATGTAGTTTTTATTTGTCAAAAGAAGTATGATGAAAATGCTCTTACAAATTTTGGCATGAGGGATTGTAATTCTTTATCCACATCTCTTTTTATGAATGAAAATTTTGTCAAAGAAGATAAAGGAAAGAGAGTTGATCTTACTTTATTTAAAAGTTTGGTTAGAAATTTACTTTATCTTACAGTCACAAGACCTAATAGTATGTTTATTATCAGGATTTATGCACAAACCTACACTACAACAAAGTAGCCTTTAGGCTACGTTTCTTTTAGCGATGATTTGAAAATCGTAGCTAAAAGTCACAGTTTTGGCTACATTGTTCCAAATTTGTAGCCTATCGTACTAAAAACGTTGATGCGCAAGTTTTTCATTCTCTTTTGTTCTTCTTCTTTTGGCTACGAATACATTTTTGTAGCCAAAAGGCTTTAGCTATAAAATGAATTTCGGAGCTAAAAGTCACATATCCTATAGTTTCAGTTTAAACCTATTTTCATAGCCAAATGTTTTCATTCTTCTTCTTTTGGGTAAGAATATAATTGAAGTTAAAAACATTTGACTACGAAAATATATTTGTAGCCAAAATTTAGCTATAGGCTAATTTTGGCCAAATGTCTTTAGATACAAAATGATTTTCGTAGCTAAAAGTCACAAATTATGTTTAAAACATTTGGTTACAAAAATATATTCATAGTCAAATGTTTTCATTCTTCTTTTTTTGGCTGTGAATATACTTTAATAACTAAAAGTCACAGATCTTATAATTTGATTTAAAAAAATTTGGCTAGAAGAATGAAAACATTTGGTTAGAAATAATCATAGCTAAATGTTTTCATTCTTCTTCTTTTGGCTACGAATATATTTTCGTAACCAAATCGCTTTCATAACTAATAGTGACATATCCTATAATTTCAATTAAAAACATTTGGCTATGAAAATATATTCGTAGTCAAATGTTTTCCTCCTTCTCTTTTTGGCTATGAATATATTTTCGTAGCCAAATGCCTTCAGCTACAAAATGATTTTCGTAGCTAAAAATCACAGATTATATTAAAAACATTTGGCTATAGAAAATGTTTTTAGCCAAATGTTTTCACTCTTGTTTTTTTTGGCTATGAATATATTTTATAATCAAATGCTTTTAACTATGAAATAATGTTGCAATTAAGTAAATATGGGTTTTTGTCTCCAACAGTGGTGAATATAAGATACATTTTGGGAAGGTAAAAGTATTTTTTTGTTGGAGAATTAAATATAGATTTAAAGTTTATTAAGTTTAGTTTTAAATAATGCAAATTTCAAGGTTATTGGAAATTTCTAAAGAAAGTTATAGTTATTTTATTAAAGATTGTTTAGTTGTAGAGTTTGTATTTTTTTTAATGGCTAATACTTAGCCCAGATATTATTTGACTGTGATAAAAATTTGAAAGAGAGAAATAAAAGCCTTTTTTTCTTCTACCTTTGTACATTCCGACAAAAAAATATGTATATTTATCTAATGACAAAAAAATATGCATATTTATCTAAAGCAACAACAAAAATGTGAAGTCTACAGTTTTGAAGTGGGATTGCTAGAACTAATTAGTGGGAGGAAACTAGTAGAAGTAGATATTAGAG
Organism: Erythroxylum minutifolium; assembly: GCA_027123815.1. Lineage (NCBI taxonomy): Eukaryota > Viridiplantae > Streptophyta > Magnoliopsida > Malpighiales > Erythroxylaceae > Erythroxylum > Erythroxylum minutifolium. The sequence continues at coordinate 1,703 of JAOTJB010005608.1, read as the reverse complement.
ATAACAAGATTATCATTTACTAGCTATCGACAAAATTGAACACTTGTTGGGTGTCATGGAGACATTGTACAAACATTGATATGAGACTTGGAGGGATGAGATGATCCAAGTTCTTAAGATTGTCATTCGATATAGCAGTAAGAGCCCAACCTCTCGCTCGATCATGAATGAGGTTGTCCGGTTACTGCTAGATGCTGACCCCTATAGGTTGAGTCTTATAAGTTGTTGATTTATGACTTGCAATCTGTTGAGTAATACTTCAAAGCACGTGGGAACTATTTGTTTTACTTTAGGAATAATTGTTTCATTTTTAAGATATTGTTGGTTTGTTGAATAAGTCAAAATGTGAGCCATAGTCGCACTAATTTTTCTGTTGCAATATTTTAGCTATTTTTTGTTTTTTCAGTTTGTGATATATGCCTATTTATACATTGGCATTTTTCACGTTACATGAATAAGAAAGCTTGCAATCACTTTTGTCTTATTCTTCATTATTTAATTTAATCAGTCGAATAAAGCTTTCCCTTTCACCAATAATCTTGGTATCAGAGCTCGTGCAAGAGACAAAGAGCACTACAACCTATTTCCTTTTTTCCTCTTCACCTTCCAAGTTCAATAGTGAACAGGGCGTTCATTTGTAGTACACTGCAGCTGATTTTTGCCTTGATTGTGAAGTAGTGTTTTCACTAAATAATGACCTCACTCATCTCTCGTTAGTTAACCACAACTCATGGAAACTAATAGAGCCTCACCAGGAACCTCGGGTGTTTAAATGACCTCCCAACCTTTGATTCCCATTTTTAATGGGGACATATATGAGTTTTGGTCCATCCAGATGAAGACCCTCTTGCAATCTCAAGATTTATGGGATTTGGTTAAGGATGAATTTGCAGACCAAAATATAGATGCATAGAGATTGAAGAAAAACAAGAGATGAAAAAGCTCTCTTTTTTCTTTAACAAATAGTTCATGACAACCTCTTCTCCAGAATCGCATCAGCATTGACTTTTAAAAAGGCATGGAAGATTTTGAAGATTGAGTTTCAAGGCTCCGATAGGGTAATCTATGTGAAACTCCAATCTCTTTGTCGTGAGTTTAAGAATCTTCAAATGCAAAAAAGTGAGTCTATACAGGATTACTTGTCCAGATCTAGTTCTATAGTTAATAGAATGAGGTCTTATGGGGAAAAATTACTGATGAAATAGTAGTTGCAAAAATTCTTAGAGCTCTTAATCATTTTTTTTTGCTACAATTGAGGAGGCTCATGTTGTGTCTAAATATTCTTTTGATGAACTAATGTTGGACCCAAAAAATATTTTCAATTATTATCAATTTATTTGTTTAATTATTTAATTACGATTTGTTTGTTTATTTATTTATCTTAAAATTGGGTCATTAAATTTAGTAAGCATGAATAGAGAGCAGAATTAGATGGAAAGATTAGAATTAAGTTAGAATTAATATGGGAATGCTAGAATTGAGTTAGCTTAATGAGTTAGTAGATAAAGACAAAAGAAAGGTAAATGGATATTGTATTAAATGATGAGGGCATAATTGGGAGACTAAGGATAAAAGTTATCTTAAATTTTAGAAGAAGAGAAGAGAGAGTCGTAGAAGAGAAGAGACAAGAGAGAAGTTAGAGAAGAAGAAGAAAATGTGGGAAGAAGAGAAATCAAGCTTGTTAAGGTAAGTTAATCATCTTT
>JAOTJB010005598.1:0-11686 GCA_027123815.1 Erythroxylum minutifolium | reverse complement strand
AGACTCTGGTGCTTCTGATCACTTGACTGGTAATCCCTCTCTTTTCACTAAACTGTCACTACCTACAACACCCCACAATGTTACTCTTGCTGATGGATCTAAGAAACAAGCCACGAGCATTGGACAAGCTTCACCTATTTCAGCTTTACCTTTAAATTCTGTTTTATTTGTACCTGGTTGTCTCTTTAATTTAATCTCTATCAGTCAACTTACTCGCACTCTAAATTGTTCCATAACCTTCAATTTTGATTCCTTTCTTATACGGGATCGGAGTATAGGACAGACGATTGGAGTTGGATCTAAATCACGAGGTCTCTACTACCTACAACCTCATTCATCTACCATACATGTTGTTTCAGAGTCTCCTGATCTTCTTCATCATCGTCTAGGTCATCCAAGTTTAGAAAAATTAAAGCAAATGGTTCCGAAGCTTTCTTGTTTGAAGTCCTTGAAGTGTGAGTCATGTCATTTCCTTTCTAAGTCGTGTCAATAGTCAAACTATGTCTCCTTTTGATCTTGTTCATTCTGATGTTTAGGGTCCTAGTCATGTTACGTCTGCTTTAGGCTATAGGTATTATGTTACCTTCATTGATGACTTTTCAAGATGTACTTGGCTATTTTTAATGCGAGATCGTTCTGAGTTATTTGATGCCTTCAAGACTTTTTGTTCAAAAATCAAGAACCAATTTGGAAAGACAATTTGGGTTTTGCGCAGTGATAATGCCAAAGAATATTTTTCTGCTTCATTCACGTCATTTCTAGCATCTCATGGCATCATACATCAGTCCAGTTGTCCTCATACACCCCAACAAAATAGAGTGGCTGAACGTAAACATCGTCATCTTATTGATACAGCTCGCACTCTTTTAATAAATGCGAACATGCCTTTAAAATATTGGAGTGATGCAGTGCTTACTACATGTTACCTTATCAATCGCATGCCATCTACTATTCTGGGTAATAAGGTTCCTCATACTATCTTGTTTCCTAGAGATACTCTTTATGTTGTCCCCCCACGTGTGTTTGGTTCTACCTACTTTGTTCATAATTTGTCTCCTAATTGTGACAAGTTGTCTGCTCGTGCTATTAAGTGTATCTTTCTTAGGTATTCTCAAGTTCAGAAAGGGTATTGATGTTATTCTCCCACTACAAATCGTTTGTATATGACTGCAGATGTTACCTTCTTTGAGGATACACCATTCTTCGCATCATTAACTACATCTGACACAACTTCATCGATATTACCTGTGCCTCTTCTTGACTCATCTTCGGATCAGCAGTTACAGGCTGATCCTTTCTCACGTCGATTTGGTATTACTTATGAGCGACGACGATCAAACACATTAGAGCTTCCTCTTTCAGTTGATACTCGTGATTCAGCTCCAGCTCCAATCTCTTCTCCTGCTGCGGTCCTGCCTGATACTTCTGATGACCAACCTATTGCACTTCACAAAGTTATATGCTCTACTCGTAACCCTCATCCCATTTATCACTTTCTGAGTTATCACCGATTATCTCCTTCACATTATGCCTTTGTTTCCACTTTATCATCTATTACCATTCCTAAGACTGTTCAGAAAGCACTATCCCATCCTAAATGGAGACAGGCTATGGTTGATGAGATGACAGCCTTGGTATCCAATCATACATGGACACTTGTTTCACTTCCACCTGGCAAATCTACAGTCAAATGCCGATGGGTTTTTATTATTAAAGTTGGTCCTGATGGGCAGGTCGACCGATTGAAAGCTCACCTAGTCACAAAAGGATACACTCAGATCTATGGTTTGGATTACGGTGATACCTTCTCTCATGTTGCCAAGATGGCATATGTTCGTTTGTTCTTATCTATGGCTGCCATCAAACATTGGCTCTTGTATCAACTTGATATTAAGAATGCCTTTTTACATGGTGATTTGGAGGAGGAGATTTATATGGAGCAAACACCTGGGTTTGTTGCTCAGGGGGAGTTAGGCTGGGTCTGCAAGTTAAAGAAATCCTTATATGGTTCAAAACAGTCACCTCGAGTATGGTTTGGGAAGTTTAGCAAAGTCATCCAACATTTTGGCATGACTCGTTGTGAGGCAGATCATTTTGTATTCTTTAAACGCTCATCATCGGGTACCTTTATTTATCTTGTGGTGTACATTGACGATATTGTCATTACAGGTGATGATCAACAAGGCATTAAGGAATTGAAGCAATATTTGTTCAAGCATTTTCAAACTAAAGAACTTGGTCGGTTATGATACTTTCTTGGGATTGAAATGACCCAATCAAAGACAGGTATTGTTATCTCTCAAAGGAATTATGCTCTTGATATTCTGGAAGAAACTGGAATGCTTGATTGTAAACCTGTTGACACACCTATGGACCCAAATGTGAAGTTGCTACCTAATCAAGGGAAGCCCTATTCTGATCCAGACAAGTATAGAAGGTTAGTGGGAAAGTTGAACTATCTCACTATGACTAGACCTGACATTTCATTTCCTGTTAGTGTTGTGAGCCAATTTCTTAACTCACCGTATGAGAATCATTGGAATGCAGTTGTTAGGATCCTAAAGTACATCAAAGGATCACCTGGTAAGGGGCTTGTTTATATGGATAGGGGTCATACAAAAATCATTGGATATTCTGATGCAGATTGAGTAGGTGATGATAGTGATAGGAGATCCACTTCTGGTTATTGTGTTCTTATTGGAGGAAACCTAATTTCGTGGAAGAGCAAGAAACAAACTATTGTTGCAAGGTCTAGCACGGAAGCAGAGTATCGTGCAATGGCTAATGCTACTTGTGAACTTTTGTGGTTAAAGCACTTGCTCCAGGAGTTGCAGTTTTGTGGAATTGGTCATATGGAACTTGCTTGTGATAATCAGTCAGCTATGTATCTCTCATCAAATCCAATTTTTCATGAGAGGACCAAGCATATAGAAGTTGATTGGCACTTCATCAGAGAGAAAATCCTCTCAGGCATCATTAAGACTTCTTAAGTGAACTCTAGGGATCAACTAGCAGATAAGTTGACTAAGTCCTTACGGGGTCCTAGGATAATATATATTTGTAACAAGCTGGATGCATCTGATATATACGATCCAGCTTGAGGGGGAGTGTTGATTATATTTTATATGCATATAGATTTACCATATCATAATCCCTTAAATCTAGGGATCATGATTTCCTCTCATTGTATATAAATGTTGTACAACCCTTTTTACACGATATAGAAAAATAACATTTTCTCCAAAATTGATAGATATATATATACAAATGTCTATACTAAATATAGTAACAAATTCCCTAAGATATATGGAAATCTGTATCTTATTCTAATCCTTAGAAATCAGGGATTTATGATAACTATAAAATCTTCTAGATAATATTTACATAATCCTACATAATCCAATAGTAAATATTATTAACAGGCCCTTGATACTGAACAAATAACATAGAGCAATAATATGAGCAAAGAGGACGGTATACCTGAAGAAATATGTTTAGTAAGTAGACAAGATCAGTCATGCTCCTAAAAACCACAAGTGTTGTGGTCATGGTCCAATTGAGGACTATACACTTATTCTCCTGCATTCGAACAAAGGGAAATTACAACTATTGTATCAACACAAGTAGAGGTCTATCGTACATCAGTAAGGGGCGAATGATGAAAGTGATTTATGTTGTAGAAAGAACCTATAGCCCAATTTTTGAAGGTTCTAAGAGATGGTGTATTTCCTCGTTTACGAGCTCACTTAAAAGGAACTTAGAATCAATTAAATTAATTTGAGAAAGAATCGCACATCTTAAATCTCAATTAGAAGCAAATAATAGAGGCATTTTTTTCCTAGAAATACTAAACCATTTTGAGAAAGATTTAGCACCTTAAGTCCCAACTAGATGCAAATACTTGTAGCATTATTTAGTGTTTTTGGGGATCAATTCCAAACTGAGCTCGTCGTGGATATTTAATAGTGACTTTGTGAACTATGATGGAATGGGGTGTAATTCTTTGGGGGAGTAATCATAATGTCCCCTAACTCTAAATATGAGATTATGTTGTAGCCAATAAAATCATGTAATAAAATGGCTATGAAATTGAAAAGGATTTTCAGCGTGTTTTTCTTTTTGCAATTTTATCTAGAGAATGAAAAAAAAAAGAATTGACAGAGAGAAGTTTGAAAGGGAAAATGATGTAGGACAAATAGAAGAATTATTAACTAGTAGCTAAAACTCACAAATTTAATACAATATGAATTTCAGCCTTTATCTTTGATATCAATTCAATTCTCAATCCTCATCCCACCAAATTAAAACCTGTGATTGATTAATCTTTCCTCTTTATTTATTTTATAGACTTTAAGTTCTTTTGTATCATAAAAGTTCAACAATTCTTTGAAAATGAGATGAAATATGCCTAGTCCAAGGTTGTAATAAGAAATTTTACAAAACTACAAAAGCTTTTCTTTTATAAAATTTTGTGTGTGAGAAAACTTTTAGGACAGGACTAGAGCTTATACAACCATATGGAAATAAAACTTACTTGTTGCGTCGACAGCAAGAAGAAAAATAAGGGGTCTATGAAAATTGCCAGCAAACAAGAAATCACAAAAAACTTGTTCCATTGCTGAACAACTTTAGCATGCGGATTCAAAATGGGAATATGTTGATTCAGAAAAGAAATTATCCTCCTTGCCCAGCCTTTAGCATCCCCATAAATAATAGTTTGGAGCTGAAAAAGGAAAAGAACAAATAGTCTCATTAAGGAAAAGATATAATACTATGATGACCTAAAAGTGAAGTTAAAGTACCAGATCACATATGTTAGAATGTTATGAATTTATATGTTCAACAGGTTGATATTACTGAATTCAATGATTAAGGCAGAAATAACAAACCATTTATATGTAATTAAAACTGGAAAGCAAGTAAACGCCAAAATTTTAAAAGAATGTATCATGCATTAGGACCGTCACAGGCACTAACAAACTATTTGTAAAACATATTGATTTGAGTAATTCTCCCATGATAGGACTATGTTAGGACGGATAAGGGTGGGGACAAAAAGGGGAATGAACCTAGGATATGGAAAGTGTACTCAAGGAGTAATAGATGCGCTGCCATAACAGAATGGTGAGAGGTCTAGTTTTGTGTGGAAAGGAAAGAGGAAGGGGGAGGGGGAGAGAAAAGAAGTGACATTCTAGGCGGAGAGAATCCATATTCTCCCTGAGGAGCATTTCTAGCTCTGGTATAGGAAGTGGTTTGCGGACTACCTTTATAATAGCAATGTTAAGCATTGGTTATATTCAATAATATACTCACATCTAGCATAATAAGCTAGAGCTTTCTATCATTGGTCCGACCTGCCGGATTCATCAGGAGGATTAGAATCTGGTTGTCATTCATGCCACCTAAGATGTCCGACAGAGTAGATGTACTGGAATCTCGTATGGCGAGTTTGGAGGCTGGAATAGAAGACATTCAATCGTCCATGCGATTGGCGATGGGGGAAATGCAACGGGCATTGTTACTGGAGATGAGTTCTTGGGTAAGAGACCAGAGGAAGGACAGGGGAGTGATACAATAAGGAATGGGCAAACGCCGTCTGGTGATAGGATTAACCAACATCCTCAACAGTCCAGACAACCGTGTGAATCCTCTGTTGATATGGATGAGTACAGAATGTCGGTACGTAAGGTGGAGCTACCCATGTTCGATGGGTCTGATCCTATGGGATGGATCACCAGGGCAGAACTGTATTTCGAGATTCATAATACTTCAGACGAATTAAGGATCAAACTGGCCCTTTTAAGCATGGAGGGCTCGACCATCCACTGGTTTAATCTTTTAAGGGAGACAGAGACAGACCTGAGTTGGGAGACGTTTAAGAAGGCATTAATAGATCGTTACGGAGGAAGGAGGTTCGAGAATCCTTACGAAGAGCTTTCCGACCTACGACAAACCGACACCGTGGATGAATACATCGAAGCTTTTGAATTCATCTCGTCTCAAGTGGGTCGACTTCTAGAGGAGCAATTTATGGGATATTTTAAGAGTGGGTTGAGATCGGACATTAGAAGAAGGGTGCGCACTTTCAATCCGGTGAATAGGCATCAATTGATGAAAGTCACAAGGGCTATGGAAGAAGAAGTGTGCGGTGAGGAGAGCTGGGTGTCGCGACAATGTCCATGGATTTTACGTCGAGATGGCAACTTTAAGAACCATTTTCAGGTTAGCCCGAATCGACTAGAATCGGGTCACTCCAACTCCACCAGTCGAACGAATATGGCTAGAGGGTATGTGGCGAGTCGAACCCGAGAAACTCCTAGGAACCGATCTCATACCCAAGCACTGAATCAGCCGTCACTGACGGCACAGATGTGGAGAGAAGAGGGGGACAAGAGGCCACCGACTGAGAAGAATCGAGGGCTGCGTCATATCTCATATCAGGAACTTATGGACCGAAAGGCTAAGGGGCTTTGTTTTCGGTGTGGAGAGAGGTTTCATCCGTTACACCAGTGTGCCGAGAGACAGCTCCGACTATTGGTTTTGGACGATAATGAGACATTAAGCGAAGAAGGAGAAATAATAGCAGTGGAGGTGGAGGAAGAAGAAGAAGAAGACGTGGCGTTAGAGTGTAGGATCATGGGGGTCTTCGGAATGCACAATGCTTTGATGTCTGAAACCAAGACCATGAGGTTGGAAGGACAAATATTCGGGATTCCCATTGTGGTATTGGTGGATAGTGGAGCTAGCCACAATTTCATCTCCCCCGAATTGGCTACTGGTTTGGGATTAACTACAGAGCTTACTAGAACTTTGGGAATCAGGTTGGGTGATGGCCACAAGGTGATGACAAAAGGTAGATGTATAGGGGTTCCTATTTGGCTAAAGGAGCTGGACTTGAAGATAGAGACGTACATGCTAGATTTGGGAGGAATGGATGTAATTTTGGGAGTTGCTTGGTTGTAGACTTTGGGGAAAATCATAGTGGATTGGAAAGACATGACAATGCAATTCCAATATGCGGGTCAAACTGTAGAATTGTGTGGTAAGGCTGACAACAAGACGACACAAAAAAAGGGAAATTATGTGACAAAGGTCCAGTACCTTTGCATGGTCTACTGGCAAGTTTACAGACTGTTGTTCCATTAGTGGATTTCGAGGGAAGTAAGGGAAGACATCTGATGCAAATGGGCAGTAGAGAGCAGCAGGAGCTGAATCAAGTTCTAAACATATTTCCAGAGGTATTCCGAGAGATTCAAAGATTACCCCCCCACAGGAATCATTTTCACTCTATTGTCTTTCAATCGAGACAAGTCCAATCAGTGTAAGACCTTATAGATACCCTCATCATCATAAAGACGAGATTGAGAAACAGACTCGGTAGATGCTACAGTTAGGAATTATACGACCCAGTTCAAGTGCTTATTCCAGCCCCGTAATTCTGGTTAAAAAGAAAGATGCGTCCCGGCGAATGTGTGTGGATTATAGGGCCTTAAACAAGGTTACAATACCAGATAAATAACCCATTCCAGTAGTGGATGCAAGAGCTTATTTTTTCTCTAAGCTAGATCTTAAATCGGGGTATCATAAGATCAAAGTTATGGAGGACGATATTCACAAAACCACTTTACGAACACATGATGGTCACTATTAGTTTCTAGTAATGCCGTTCGGAATAATCAATGCATCGGCCACATTCCAATCGGCAATGAACGACATTTTCAAACCTTTTCTTCTAAAGTTTGTTCTGGCTTTTTTTGACAATATTCTGGTGTATAGTGTTGATTAGAGTACTCATTTGTTACATCTGTCCAATGTGTTGGAGGTATTAAAACAGAATCAGTTTGTGGTGAATCAAGAAAAGTGCACTTTTGGGAGACAATCGGTTGACTATTTAGGTCATGTTATTTCCGGCGAGGGAGTAGCGGCTGACTCCGCAAAAATTCAGAGTGTAGTAATGTGGCCCGTTCCTCGAAATGTTAAAGGAGTGAGGGGTTTCCTTGGGTTGACAGGATATTACCGTAAGTTCATCATGAACTATGGTAAAATAGCTAAACCGCTCATGGATTTGACAAAGAAAGAAGGAGTTCATTGGAATGCAAGGGCTTTAGAGTCCTTTGAGGCTTTAAAAAAGATATTGACTAAATCGCCCGTATTAGCTCTCCCTAATTTTGCCCAACCCTTTGAGATTGAATGTGATGCCTCGGGAAAAGGACTGGGTGCAGCGTTAATGCAAAATAGAAGGCCCATAGCCTACTATAGTAAGGCACTTTCGGAGGGGAATCTTTCCAAATCGGCGTATGAGAAAGAATTAATGGCCTTGGTGTTAGCTATGCACCATTGGCATCATTATTTGTTAGGAAGATCCTTCGTGGTGTTTTCGGATCAGAAAAGTCTTCGACACTTGTTGCAACAGAGGGTGACCACTACGGATCAGAAATGTTAGATGGCTAAGCTTTTAGGCTATCATTTTGAGGTCGTTTATAAACCCGGCCTGAAAAATAAGGCAATTGATGCATTATCAAGAATCTATGATGAAGGAGAGCTAAAAACTATCATCTCTTATCCACAATGGATGGAGGGCCGAAACCTACAACAGGAGGTGCAACAAGACTCTACGTTATGTGGAATTATTAAGGACCTGTAGCAGAATCCTCATTCTAGACCTGGCTTTGTATGGCAACAAGGAGTCTTAACGTACAATGGGAGAGTGGTGATTTCAGCATCTTCGGCGTACATCCCAGTTCTTTTAAAGGAGTTTCATTTGTCTCCGATGGGAGGACATTCCGGTTTTCTAAGAACCTATAGACGAATCGCAAGTAATTTGTATTGGATCCGCATGAAGAAGTGTATTCAGGAATTTGTAAAATCTTGTGACACTTGTTAGCGGCAGAAATATGCTGCCACATCCCCTACAGGTACACTACAACCTTTGCTTATTCCGAATCGGGTGTGGGAAGACATTGCGATGGATTTTATTACCGGACTTCCTAAATCTAAAGGATATGAAGTTGTGCTGGAGGTGGTGGACAGATTGTCTAAATATGTCCACTTCATCCTACTAAAACACCCCTATACTGCAAAGACTGTGGCTGAAGTATTCGTCAAAGAAGTTGATCGCTTACATGGCATACCACAATCTATCATCAGTGACCGAGATCCTCTATTTGTTAGTATGTTCTAGAGAGAGTTATTTCGTTTGCAGGGTACAAGGCTAAAAATGAGGTCCGCTTACCATCTAGAAACGGATGGACAAACGAAAGTCTTAAACCGGTGTTTGGAGACTTACTTGAGGTGTTTCGCTTCAGAACAGCCTAGAACTTGGTCTTTCTGGATTGCATGGGCAGAATTGTGGTACAACACCACATTCCACATATTTACGGGTTCAACCCCATTTGAGGTGGTTTATGGTACGAAACCTCCTCCGTTGGTGCGATACTCACAAGGGGAAACAAAAGTAGAGGCTGTAGCTAGAGAATTATTGGATAGAGATGAAGCATTGAATCAACTTAAGCATAATTTGATCAGGGCGCTGCAGCAAATGAAGAAACATGCAGACAAGAAAAGGACTTTGCAAGCTTTTCAGGTGGGAGAGTGGGTTTTCCTTAAGCTTTGCCCCCATAAGCAAGTGTCGGTAATTAGGCATATTGACCAGAAGTTATCAGCCAAATTCTTTGGCCCATTTGAGATTGAGGAAAAGTATAGGGCTGTCACCTATAAGCTCAAATTACCCCCACACTCCAGGATTCATCCGGTATTTCGTGTATCCCAACTCAAGAAGGCGGTGGGAAACTATTTAGTGGAAACTACTCTACCTGAAGGGCTAGAGGTGGAATTGGAGGATATAATCGAACCAGCAAAGGTGTTAGCTGGCAGAGAAATCACTAAGGCAGGGACTTCAATCCGCCAATGGTTGATCCAATGGAAAGGCAAACCTATGGAGAATGCTACATGGGAAGATGAATTGATTATTCGCAGCCAATTTCCTCAACACAACCTTGAGGACAAGGTTGTTCTTCCAGAGGGGAGCAGTGTTAGGACGGATAGGGGTGGGGACAAAAAGGGGAATGAACCTAGGATATGGAAGTGTACTCGAGAAGAAAGAAAGAGGGTAGAGGGGGGAGTTAGTTAGTCAGTTGTAATAGATGAGCTGACATAACAGAATGGTGAGAGGTCTGGTTTTGTGCGGAAAGGAAAGAGGAAAGGGGAGGGGGAGAGAAAAGAAGTGACATTCTAGGCAGAGAGAATCCATATTCTCCTTGAGGAGCATTTCTAGCTCTGGTATAGGAAGTGGTCTACGGACTACCTTTGTAATAGCAGTGTTAAACACTGGTTATATTCAATAATATACTCACCTCTAGCATACTAAGCTAGAGCTTTCTATTAGACTATGTTAATAATGCTCCAACTCAATGATTGTGCTTAGAACCATTAAGAACAGAAGTAGAAAATTTCGATGTCAAGATAGATAAAACCATGAAAACAGAAAGTAAAAAGGAAACAGAACTACAAAAGTAGAAAATGAAATATTATCAATTGCAATCCGCCCTAATGGATAAATATTATTCACTTATACTCATGATACTTGTTCCTTTAAGAACTTAAATCAAGAACATAGAGCATCTTTTATCTTCCCAACAAAGGAAATTGCAAGGGAGTATCAGTATGACTTTGGAGCAAAGTCGAGAAGTAAAATATATGTATCATATTGCAATCTTCTTAATTATGTGAAAATAGAAGAGATTTGAAGTGAATAATTGAGCTTGGATATAGCTTAGAAAGCAAACAAATACAATGGTGTTCATTAACATATTTAGTACCACAAATAAACTTGATTAACTGATATAAACTCAACTGTGCTTTGTTGTGCTTTTTAAGGCAAAAGAAAGTCCAATAGAAATTAATGCCATCTAGAATAACATAAATTTGTAATCAGAGAAATGATTCTAGACAATTAACTAAGACAACAATCAGGGAAAAAATATGTCAATAATGTTATTGTTATAGTAATAGAATCGACAAAGTTTCTGCTTTTTGAAATGCCATTGACCACAAGAAGAATTCTCCCGCTAAAATATAACATCAAATTTAACAAGTAGCAACTAGCTTACCTTGGGGTCAAATATCCTCAAAGCTCTTGAATGCTTTGGACCATTTGCTTGGGTACTGTAAATTAAAGGGCATGTTGTGCAGTAAGGATTATCACACCTTCCTAACGGTCCAGACTTCAGTAGATGTTCATTTTTACTAACAGGATTGTCATCGACCTCCAATCCACTAAAAGAAGGGAATCGTTCTGCCTTTGGTTTCATTATTTTAGTAGAAACATGATTGGGCCCAAAAGGATGTTCAACTTTGCGGTTAATAAACAATGGACCACTCATTTGAACCAATGGAGTTCTTCTTTCACTACGCAATGGACCAGTGTAACCAACAAGGTTGTGTTCAGTTTCATAAGGCTCCCTGTCTGATAGCATTGGTACATCATCCTTGTGCTTGCTGCCCATTTCTTATTAAAAATTGAAGCAAGGGAAAGATAAGAACCTAGAAGGAGAAGAAATGTAAAAATAAATTTGATGTCCTCAAATAGAAACAAAAGAAATATTAAATCATAAAAAAAAACTTTTAAGTGAAAGAAGCCTCATAAGTTTGAAGAAGCCTACAGAAAAGCAGAAGAGGTGTTATGAAG
>JAOTJB010005588.1:0-11688 GCA_027123815.1 Erythroxylum minutifolium | reverse complement strand
CCTAGGGTGAATTACTCTCTCTCGAGTTATAATTCTTAACCCTAATTGATATTCCCTAATTCAAATTATAGAAATTGTGATCTCTCGATCCGCAATTTTTCCAAAACTTAAATTAGTTCTAACGTTGTCTATTAACCTACTGGGAATCTGTGCTCGATCTCTCATTAGAAGACTCGACCAGTTTGATTCAATTCTCTACCTAACAATTTACCTAACTCTCGTTAACCTAAATAGATTATTTTACTAGCTCACCATCTCAGTTTATTGCCTAGTTATTAAGAAATGAATTAAATCACAATAAATCGAAATAAAACACAATCAAAAGAATCTTATTAATCTCAAGAATAAATCAACCCGAAGGTGAGTTTAAACAAACATCAACACTCTACAAAAGATATTTCTAATCAATCTCCAAAATTCCATATATCAATGAAATCGAAATAACAATTAACATATACTTTCGAATGGATCTTGAAGGCGCGATTGCAGGAAATTATCTATTTCGGGAAGTACGTCACGTCAAGCGTGTCTCCGTGCCTCTCTTTCTTTGTCTCCTTCCTCGATCAATTGATCTCTAGCTAGATTTTCACTCAGATTTTTCGCAAAGTCTCTCTCTTTTGCAGCTCTTGGCTCTCTTCTCTTCTATCACATCATATTCTATTTATATCTTCTAGGCTCTAGGTCAAAGTCGGGGTTGATACGATCCAAAAATTCATCTGAAACTTGATTTTTCCTGTCAACCTGACGCAGTGCACGATCGTAGCCCTGCCTGCCACGATCGTGGTTAGCACCTTTTCCTTTCTGTCACGATCGAATTTCTGTGTGCACATACATAAACAAAATGTGCACACAGAAATTAAAATAACAAAGAATAGAAGAAATTAAAGAAAAATCAAAGTAAATAAAAATTACAGAAAAATAAACACATAAGACAAAAATAAAGTTGGAGAAAAAAATTTAGGGTTAGATTTGGATCCTAAGGAGATGGAGGTGGTGATGGTGTGGGGGTGGTAGTTGAATACCCTAAGCTTCGAAATACTGATGGAGTCGGTGTATTTCTCAGCTTTGGTGTCTTTGTGTATGCACCACTTCCTTTAATGTTCTGTTGGTTTCGGATATCACATCCAAAACTGTTATCCAGCGTTGGTCCTCTTCTTTCGATTCCTCGCTCGTTGATACTTCCCATACCTACCAATAGGCACAAAGCTCGAGCTTGCCTGGCCCGTCCTAGTCCGTACATGTGTCTTTTCATTTATTTCCCGCAGACTCATGTTGGTGGAGTGAATAATCTCTACCTAATATAGATGATGGTGGTCCAGGAACTCAGGTAGGTGCACTGTTGACCCCCTTTGATTCACACCAAAATGCTCTGCAATGGTGGAAACCAGGTACCCCATTCTAAGTTGGTTGCTTCGCTTTCCCGGAACTACAGCAAGAGCATTCAACACATGCGTGGATATGCAGACTGGGATACTATGGTCTATGCACCACAATGTGAACAGTTCCTTGGTTGAACACTTATTAGTCTCTAATTTATCTAAGACCAGCTGGCACAAAATTTGTGCAGCAACAAGTGTCCATGTGACCGGATAATTTTATTATGGGCCTTTTTGGTGTAAAAGTGCTCAATGTCGATAAGCTCGTGCTAGTATTGGGAGGGATAGAAGTCATCATGTTGGTCGATAATGGTGGATTCGGGGAATCCACATATGTCGCACATAATCTCTATTGTTAGCTTATACGTTCACCCTCTTAACTGGAACCATAATTTTTTTGTGCTCTTGGGGTCAAAGGTCAGGGATGTGAAAAATTCTAAGGTCAGCTCCTCGTAAATAAGGAATTGAAGCCTAATGAATTGACCCCACTGGATCCTCTCTATTAAATTTTCTATTCGCTCTCGCACCTCTATCCTATCCAATGTATCGAAATCAAAATATTTAGGCACAACTATATGCCGAGAGTGAAGGGAACAGAAATGAGTACCTTCCCCCTCGGAGTAGATGGGAAATGAAGCTCCAAAATCTGCTGCTTGGTTTGCCTCTCCCGTCCCACAACTTATTGTGCTCCATAAGGCTGTCATTGGGCAGTTTGCTTGATACAAGGCATGATTGGTTTGAATTTGGGAAGTTGTTGATGAAAATTTTCTAGAGAGATGTTAGAGCGTTTGGAAGTTGAAATTTTAGAGAGATAAAGTAAAAATAAAAGTAAAGATGAAAGTTAAGTAAGAATTGAATAAATAGGTGGTAAAAAGAGTAAAATTGTAAAATTATCACTTAAAATTTGTGTCTTTCCCTTTTTGTTCATTGTCGTAGGCCACGATCGTGGCATACAGCGTACCAATGAAGGACTTCCTAAGTCATAGGCCACAATTGTGACCTGATTGGTTACGGTTGTAGCTAGTGCCTATAACTTGATTCCATGACCTTCTTCTTCCAATCCTTTCCTTCTTTCATTCAATAATTCTTCTTCACTTCTCTTAATACGCTTGTGTACTCTTCCCCATGACTTTGAAATACTATTCCTTTTTTAAATTTTATTTATGCAATCCAAAATAAACCTAACTACGAGTTTCAACTAATCTAACTAAATTCAACATGAACTGATTTTTCTATGGGTTGCCTCCCATGCAGGGCTTCTTTTAAAGTCGGTAGCTCGACATTCCTCTTAAGCTCTCGATAGTTGGAATGATTGATTTGATGGTAGCGTCGTTATTAATCTCAAAGTTTGAATGTTTGCTACCATATTGCAACTACCACCTTCCTTGGAATTTTTTTTACCTCACCTTCTCCTTCGCGAGTGCTTCTTTCGAAAGAATTTTATAGGATTCTCAGTGTCTTCCCATTTTCCTTGAGGTTCGGGTTTGTTACGAATCACTAGAGTTAAAGGAGCTCCATACTCTCTAACAGTCACTTTGAAGGTCAGTTGCTCCTTCCCTACACATAGAGTTAGTTCGCCTCCATCTACATCAATAATTGAGCGCGTAGTGGCCAAGAATGGTCATCCAAGAATCATCGGAATATCTTCATCTTCATTGATATCCAAAATATAGAAATCTGTGGGAAAGATAAAATTACCGACCTTGACCGGCATATCGTGCATAATCTCCATCGGTCTCAGCGAAGTTCTATCGGCTATCTTAACTAAAACTTTATGGGCATTAGCTCTCGTAACTCCAATTTAAGACTAAGAGTGTAGGGCATCGCATTTACACTTGCGCCTAGGTCTACGAATGACCCATCTATGATAATCTTGTTGATACTTCAGGGGATGAAAAAGTCCCCTGGATTACCCTTCTTCATTATGTTGGGCACGGTTTCCAACTTTTTCTCCTCCCCTCTTTTTGTGACGAATTCTTGTAATTTTAAACAGGCATGTATCCGTTTTGTCACCTCCTCGATTTTGTTTGGTTCAATTTCTTGTAACATTTCTACTTCCTCCTTTCTAACATAGAATTCCTTTATAGTAAATAATTGGTGCGGAATTCCGTCAAGTTAATTGCACCGATTTGCTAACAATCTTATTTGGAAGGTCGTCTTTAATTACTTAACTTTCTTCTGTGTCCACCTTTTCTAGCTCCTTGTCTTGATTCTGACTTATAACCACGATATGCTCCTTTGGGTTTGATTCGGTGTTGCTTGGAAGAGTTCCAGCATTTTGACTCGATATTGCTTCCACAAGTTGCCCCACTTGGACTTTTAAGTTATGGATAGATGAAGTGTGATTCTTTGTGAATTGCTCAAATTTACTATCGATCCTCCTATGTGCTTCCTCCATTCCTCCTATCTTATCCGAAATTTGGTTAAACTTCAAATCCATCGAGCTTGTTTTGTCCTGTTTGAAGCTCGATTGTCCTTGGGGTCTGAACTGTCCTCCATTGTTGTTATTGGACCAGGAGAAGTTTGGGTGATTCTTCCACCCAGGGTTATAGGTGTTGGAATAGGGATTGTTACCCCCTCTTCGTCTAAATTGTGCCCCCGTGTAATTTACTTCCTTCAGGTTATCGTCTCTCATTAGATAGTAGTCCACCGTATCATGATCCATTTGGTTGCATAGCTCATATTTCAATTGCACGGCCTTCACTGGAACTGAGGATGACGCCTTCATATTATTGAGTTGTTGTGTCAAATTATCGATCTTAGCTTGCATTTTTGTCATTTGTTTGATAGAAAAAACTCTCTTCTGTTCCCTATAATTAGTAGGTTGCCTACTATGTTCACTAGCCCATAGACAACTGTTGCTAGCCATCTCCTCTATTAGTTCTTCTACTTCATCGACTGTCTTTCTCATTAACGATCCTCCTGACAATACATCAACGGTACCTCGAGTATGTGGGTTCACTCCATTGTAAAATGTCTATAGCAAGAACTCTTTAGGTAGATTGTGATGTGGTCATCTCCTCTGCAGATCCTTGTAGCGCTCCCACGCTTCATAGATGGACTCCCCTTCACCTTGTTGGAAGTTTGTGATCTCCTTAATAATTTTGGTGGTCTTCGTTAATAAGAAGTATTTATCTAAAAAGGCTCGCACTAGCTGTTCCCATGTTGTAATATTGGCAGGGCTTAGTGAATGATACCAAGTTTTCGCTCTATCCTTAAGTGTAAAAGGAAATAGCCTAATCCTCACTGCGTCTTCCAACATCTAGTGATACCCAAAAGTATCACAAATCTTGAGAAAACTCACTATATGCATGTTCGGATATTTATTTGCAAGTCCATAAAATTGGACGTTCTACTGAAGCATGTTTAGGAGGGTTGGCTTGATTTCAAAGGAGACCGCTTGAACAGGCGGTCTAGCCACTCCTTAGTTATTAGGATTGAATCCTGGCCTCACAAAACCTAAGAGGGTCCTCTGTTGTTGCCTACCAGTGTTAACTTTTTGATCCATGTTTCTTTGAAATTCTTCAACCAATTGTATTTTTTCAGTTTCTTCTTCTTCCTCTCATCGAGCTTTCCTAAGGATTCTTTCTAAATGTGTTATGTCTAAATCGGATGTCTTAATTGCGCGACTCAAACCCCTTTTAACTATTGTGTTCATACAAGAGTACGAATCCTAGGTGAAACGAATGAAAGAAAATAACAAACCTAATGCCTTAAATTAAAGTACTAAATTGCCTTCCCCGATAACGACGCCAAAAACTTGTTCGCTCAAGGTTACATGCTTTAAATTTCAATATTTTTAACCTTGGTAATTATTGCAAGTGCACGGGTTGCTCGCGTAGTACCTAAGGTGTCGATCCCACGAGGAAGATAACTAGTCCTAAAATCTAACGGCAGTTAAGTTGCAAAACTTAATAAAACAATTATTGCAGTAATTAAAAGTAATTAAGAATCAAATATGGGAATTTAAATCACCAAAAGAACAAATAGAAGTAACTCACACAAATAACCTGAATTTCAACCTATAACTGACCAATTGAGAGAAAGGGTGAATTTATTTGAAATTAAAGAAATTCTATCTAATTATGAATTTTTTGATTTAATGGGCCTAGACGGTCATAGGGTAAATTACTCTCTCTCGAATTATAATTCTTAACCCTTATTGATATTTCCTAATTCAAATTATGGAAATTGCAATCTCTCGATCTGCAATTTGTCCAAAACCTAAATTAGTTCTAATACTGTCTATTAACCTACTGGGAATCTATGCTCGATCTCTCGTTACAAGACTCGACCAATTTCATTCAATTCTCTACCTACCGATTTACCTAACTCTCGTTAACCTAAATCAATGGTTTTTACCGACTTACCTCTCAATTTATTGCCCAATTATAAAGAATCGAATTAAATCAAAATAAATTGAAATAAAACATAATCAAAACAATCTTATTAATCTCAAGAGTAAATCAACTAGAAGGTAAGTTTAGACGAATATCAACACTCTATGAAAAATATTCTAATCAATCTCCAAAATTCCATACAACAATAAAATTGAAATAACATTTAGAATATACTTTCATAATGGATCTCGAAGGAACAATTGTGATAAATCACCTGTTTCGAGAAGTACGTCGCATCAAGTGTTTCTCCATGCCTCTCTTCTTTCGTCTCCTTCCTTGATCGATTGATCTCTAACTAGGTTTTCACTCAGATTTTTGGCAGAGTCACTCTCTTTTACAACTCTTGGCTCTCTTCTCTTCTGTCACATCATATTCTATTTATATCTTTAAGGCTCTAGGACAAATTTGTAACGGTCCAAAAATTCATTTGAAACTTAAGTTTTCCTATCAGCCCGATGCAGTGCACGATCGTGGCCCTGCCTGCCATGATCATGTTTAGCATTTTTTCCTTTCTGTCATAATCGTGGCCTGAAGTACACGATCATAGCCTAACTTGACACTCTCTATCACAATCGTGGCTCTTGATGCATGATCGTGACTTGGCTGCTTTTGGTTCTTCCTCTTCTGTCACGATCGTGGCCTGTGCTTTTTTGCCCGAAAACTCTTTAATGCTTCCTGTTCTTCCTTGTTTACCCTGCAACACTAGCAAACACATCAAGGTACCTCAAAAATATACAATTTAAGCTCAAAGATTCCATAAAAACACTTAAACACAAAAACTAACCTAATTAAACTCTAAATGCATACTAAACACTTGAATTGATATTAAAATACTTATCAAATCTAATTTTAAAACACAATACACATGGTAACTATCACTGTCTACGGTTAATTGAAAGAAGGAGGCCATATCAAGTGAAGGAGTAAAAAGTGGTTACGTCAACTGAGTCACCATCAACCATACAAACATAGATTGCAGCACTAACAAGGAAATTACATAACATGATGCTCCATCTAGTTCTATAAGTGTGGTGCAACAAGTCTGTGAACTCTATAACCAATATGACCATATGACAATAGATTGTTACCTGTTAAATAATGAAGGAATGGAGTAGGCAAATTATATAAGTATGCAGAACAAAGCAACCAATCCATACTCCAACATGTACAACCAAACCAGGCCCACCTGGATTCCATCAAGACTCTAATAAGGCTTTAGAGTCCAAATTGGATAAGTTGATTGAGGTGGTGACCACTAAATTTAATGACTAGGGGGAAAGCATGAAAAGGACGTAGGAAGAATAAAAAAAGGCTCAAGCATGGAATGAGTCAGTGTTCAAAAATCAAGCATCGTCCATTCATAATTTGGAGGTGCAAATGGGCCAGTTAGCCACAAAATTAGCAAGTAGACCTCCAGGTAACCTTCCTAGCTCCTTAGAACCCAGTCAAAAGGAGTAGTTGAAAGTAATACAACTGAGAAGTAGGAAAGAAGTGGGAGAGTCATCTGGTGGTTATTGAAGAGAAGGAGAAGGAGGAACAAGAACAAGAAAAGGAAAAAGCATATGTACCACCTCCTCCTTACATGCCAAAAGTACCATACCCACAGAGACTGTAGCAAAATCAGGTGGATTTCTAATTTTCAAAATTTTTGGACAAGCTGAAGAAACTGCAAATCAACATTTCCTTGGTGGAAGCATTACAAAATATGCTAAAGTATGCTAAGTGCTTAAAGGATATCCTTACTAATAAGCGTGTTTGGGGGGACAATCAAATGGTGTCTCTCACCTAGAGCTGTAGTTTAGTGATTATGAGCTAATTTCCATCAAAGCTGAAGGAACCAGGAAGCTTTATTATTCCACGCACTGTTGACAGTTTGGAATTTTCAAAGTGCTTGTGTGATCTAGGAGTGAGTATAAACCTCATGCTGTTATCAATTTTCAAGAAGTTGGGATTGGGTGATATGAAGCCAACTTCTATGTTAATACAACTCGTAGATCAGTCGATCAAGAAACCCTTCAGAGTGGTGGAAGGTGTGCTTGTAAAGGTCGATAAGTTCATCATCCCATTTGATTTTTTGATCCTAGACATAGCAAAAGATCGTAAATGTCTTTTGATGCTGGGAAGACCTTTCATAAATACTGGAAGGGCTCTGATCGATGTTCATGATAGGAAGCTCGTCTTAAGGATTGGTGATGATCAAGTGGAGTTTAGCATAAACAAAACCCTCAATAATGTAGGAGAAAGAAATGTGTGTATGAGAGTTGATTTGATTGATGAATGCGTGAGGGAATTAGAAAAGGAAGAAGTAGTATACAAGAGAGAACCCCATGTAGAGGATAAGGGTGAGATTGAAGAAGGATGTGAAGAAGAAGAAGAAGAGGTAGGAGAGGACCCACAATAGGAGTCTTCAGACATAACATACCTACCTATCCTACCCTCAACTAAAAAACGACTTGACTAGAATTAAAGACCTTACTTGCACATTTAAGATTTATATTCTTAGGTGAGGGAAACATACTTCCAATTATTATTTCAAATTTGTTGGATAAAGATCAGGAGAAGCAGGTGGTCAATATAATTTGAAAAAGGATGAAAGCACTGGGATGGAAACTTTTAGATATTTGAGGTATTAGTCCCAGTGTAGTAATGCATCAGATAAACATAGAAGAGGGATGCAAAACGGTAACAGAGAGGTAACGAAGATTATATCCAAACATGAAGGAAGTGATAAAGAAGGAAATTGTTAAACTTCTGGATGCAGGCATTGTTTATCCCATTTCAGACAGCCAATGGGTGAGTCCTATTTAATGTGTTCCAAAAAAAGGTGGGATAACGATAATAAAAAATGAGAAGGGTGAAATGTTATCAACAAGAACCGCTATAGCTTGGTGGATTTGTATAGACTATCGAAAGCTTAACGCTGTAACAAAGAAGGACCATTTCTCCTTACCCTTTGTAGATCAAATGATAGAAAGAGTAGCTGGTCATGCCTACTACTGCTTTCTAGATGGATATTCGAGGTACAACCAAATCTTCATATATCCAGAAGATTATGAGAAGACCACTTGCATATATACTTATGGTACCTTTGCCTACAGACGGATGCCATTCGGATTATGCAATGCACTAGTGACCTTTCCAATGTACATAATGGCTATTTTTGCATACATGATTGAGGAAATAATGGAGGTGTTCATGGATGATTTTTCAGTCTTTAAAGATATCTTTGAGGAGTGCTTGAAAAATTTAGATAAGGTTTTTCAAAAATGGGAAGACTCTAATTTGGTGCTAAACTGGGAAAAATGCCACTTCATGGTTCAGGAAGGCATCATTTGGGTCTTCAAATCTCATGCAAGGGAATTGAAACTGACAAGGCAAAAATTGAAGTAATTGATAAACTACCACCACCCTCTAATGTCTACAGTGTCCAAGCATTTTTGGGACATGTTGACTTTTATCACCAATTCATCAAGGATTTGTCCACAATAGCAAAACCTCTCACCTAATTATTGGTCAAGGATATTCCTTTCAGCTTTGATGATAACTGTTTGAATGTCTTTGACAAGCTGAAGAAGGCATTGATTTCAACACCTGTTTTACAATCACCAGATTAGTCACTTCCATTTGAGCTCATGTGCGATGCTAGTGATTATGCTACAGGATGTGTGTTGGGCCAGAGAAAAGAGAATAAATTACACGCTATTTAATATGTGAGAAGGACACTAACTAGACCATAACTAAATTACACAACAACAGAGAAAGAATTATTAGCTATGGTATTTTCATTTGATAAATTTCGTTCATATTTGTTAGGCTTTAAAGTCATTGTTTTTACTGATCATACGACATTAAGATATTTATTTGCAAAGAAGGATGCCTATCTTAGATTAATTCGGTGTATTTTGCTCCTGTAAGAGTTTAATTTGGAATTTTGTGACAAAAAGGGAGCAGAGAACGTGGTGGTAGATCATTTATCCATATTAGGAGGAAAGGAACCTAAAGTTGAATTGGAGATAAATGAACATTTCCCTGACGAGGCTTTAATATGGATAAATGCATCTAACATATCGTGGTTCGCAGACATTGTGAACTACCTAGCGAGTGGTATCTTACCCTTTGATCTTAAGTATCAACAATGGAAGAAGTTTCTTTCCGATTGTTCACACTATATATAGGGAGAGTTACTTTTTTTTAAAATGTGTGCTGATGGCTTGCTGAGGCAATGTGTTCCAAACAATGAGTTTCATACTATTTTGATTCACAATTCTACCTACGCTGGACAATATGGGGCTAATAAAATAGCCACTAGAGTATGGGTTCTTTTGGCCAACATTATTTAAATATGCATAAAAATGGGTTAAAAAATGTGACAGGTGTCAAAAGATAGGGAATATATCTAAGAGAGATGAAATGTCAATAACAACAATACTTCAAGTTGAGGTCTTTGATGTTTAGGGGTTAGATTTTATAGGACCATTTTCGTCTTCATACGGAAATAAATATATTTTAGTTGGTGTAGATTATGTATTGAAATGGGATGAGGAGATGGTGACTACAACAAATGATGGTCGAGTGGCGCAAAAGTTCCTTAAGAAGATAATCAACAGGTTTGGAGTGCCACGGGGTCATCATCAATGATGGAGGAACCCATTTTTGCAATAATCGTGTTGAAACATTATTGAAAAAATATGAAGTGCAATATAGGATAGTGACACCATACCATCCCCAAGCAAGTGGCTAAGTTGAGGTCATCAACTGAGCACTGAAAAATTTTAGAAAAAACCGTCAACTCTTTAAAAAAAGATTGGGTGAATAAACTGGATGATGCAATTTAGGCCTACTGGACAACATTTAAGACAAGCATTGGTATGACACTTTATAGACAAATTTATGGAAAGGCTTGTCACCTACCAATAAAGTTGGAGCATAAGGCATATTGGGCAATTAAGGCCCTAAACTGGGATGAAAAAGCAACCAAGGAAAAAGGAAAGCTTCAACTGAATGAATTGGAAGAATTAAGGCTGCAAGCATACGAAATGCAAATTTGTATAAGGAAAAGGTAAAGCGGTGGCATAATGCACATCTTAAGCAAAAGGACTTCCATACAGGGGATATGGTCTTACTATTTAACTCGATACTTCGTTTGTTCCCAGGAAAATTAAAATCTCGATGGAGTGGTCCCTTTACAATAGTTAATGTTTATCCATACAGAGCGTTAGAGATAGAAAAGGAGTATGGACAGACCTTTAAAATAAATGGTCACCATTATAAGCCTTATTTCGGTGGCTAATTGCCTAAAGAATAAGAGAAGTGCCTCTCTAACCCCTCCAGTGATCCAATCGTAGGCTAAAGAGTCTTGCTAGTGACTATAAAAACTAGAATCAGTTTTTTTATAGTTTGGTGTGTTTTATGATTTGTGTTTTATTTTACTAATGTTTTTAAATTTTGTGTGATTGTAGGAAGACAAAAGATAAGAACAAGGGAGCTATGCTGAGGGAGTACACTTTCCAACAATGCTACCTTTATTACCGTCCCATTGAATAAGTTTTCTTGTTCCCTTTATCTTTTATTATTGTTATTTCTACTTTTTTATATGAATTATGTGTTTGATTGTTTACACCACTTCCACACATTGAGGACAATGTGTCGTTTAAGTGTGGGGGAGTGGTATGCAATTTTGCATTGCATATTGTGTGTCTTATTTAACTCCCCAAAATTTTTCCTATTTGTATGATTTTGCATGATTTTGTGTCAATATGCATAATTTTCTTTTAACTCTTGTGTGCATTTGCATTATATGTCACTATCGATAGTGAATCAATGGCATAGTTAGACGAGAATGAAATTAATTTTAAATGTGATTATTTAGCATATGAAAGTATTTTAGCTTATGAATTTGTGTTTGATTGCAA
>JAOTJB010005571.1:0-11688 GCA_027123815.1 Erythroxylum minutifolium | reverse complement strand
TCTAAATCTTTCCTTATCACAACTCATACCAAGATCATCTTCTCTACTTCATTTTCAACTCCATATCATCTATAAAGGTATTATAGTCCATGATTAATCATGAACATCAATAACAAAACATACACACACAGACACACACACACACACACACACACACACACACACACACACACACACACATATATATACATGTGTTCTTCATCACTTTCACCCTAATTCTTCCCATTTCATAGTCCCTCATTACCAAAGTCACCAAAGCAAAACATGGACCTATCCACACTTCTCATGTACTGCTCGAACTTTTCTAAGAAAAGTTTCAGGGTCCAACACTTACAGTTGTAGTTCTTTCTTGTTTTCTTCTCATTCCTGCATTCTACTTCAAATATGGTGATCAGGAATGGATGCTTGTGCTCACTTCTTTTCTCGTACTAACAAACGGTTATCTCACTGTGTGCATCATGATAGAGGAATCCAAAGGATACAAGGTTAGTTGAAAATTACATGTAATTATAATCTTGACATTGGTTTCTCAGGAAGATCAACTGAGCTCTCTTTTGGCTTTGCAAGGTCCTGAACAAAATGCTTTTGGAATTTGCTAGTGGCCTCCTTACTTGGGGGCATATTCTCAGGAGTTTCTCTTAATTTGATGTGGCTTTTACATAAGCCTTTCTTTCAAACCTTGTCTCATAATGCTTTGCTTTTGTTTATCAAAATTGGCTGTATGAACAATGCAGGGAATATATATCCATTATTTAGTCTTCTCTGCCCTCTGTTTCATCTTCGAATGTGTGTGTGTGTGTGTAAACATATAGTTATAAACCTTACCATTTGATTTCCTTATCTTTTATCCATCTGCTGCTTTATAGTTCCTACAGTTCCTACGAGATTTTAAGCATCATGTAGTATATCTTCCAGTAAAGGTGGTAGAAGGCTGCATATTGGATTCCGGGTAATTCTTTTCAAATATGTAACTCATTTTCAGATCTCTCTGTCACTTCTGAAAAAGAAAATTGGTAAATTATCTTTCTTCATATTAATATTTTTACATAATTATGTAGGAATTTACTGAAGAATTAGCAACTCGTTTCCAAGCTATGATGAAAATTTTTAATTCAGTAAAGGTGAAAATATCCAAGAAAATGAAGGCAGGACATACGTATCATTGATGATGGAGATGTTAACTATAAGTGAAGAAGGGCGCATAGATTACATGCTTTAAGTATCTACTTGTACATATACATAATCTTTTAGCTGTTTGTTTTACACATTTATTTTTCTATGGTTGCCTTTCCACACTATTGTCCTGTGAAGGAATGATTTCCTCTTTTGACATCATGTGGATTAGTTAGTGACAGATGAAGCCATCTTTACTGGATATTTTGCAGTCATAGGAAGCCGTCTTTACTGGATATTTTACAGTCATGTCTATTATATTTTACAGTCATCTTTACACTTATGACTTACTTTTTATATTAATTAGTGTATTATGACATGTTTGCGAAATACAATTAAATAATAAATTATTTGCACGTATGAAATTTTTATGATATATGAATAATTGTTAAAATTAATGATATACCAAAAAATTGAAGAATTAAATAAATAAAATTCATAAATAATATTGAATAGTTATTAAACAAATAAGATTTTTAAAAATAATTATTTAAAAAATAATTATTAAAATTGAAAAATTATTAAATTAAATTATTTTCAAAAAATAAAAAAAGAAAATCATTATATTTAAAAATTCGTGGATGGCTTTCCGCGATGTTTTTAAAACCAATTTTTCAGTGACGTTTTCTAAAACGTCTCGGAATGTTAGTATTTTTCATGACGTTTTACGAAAAATGTAGTGGAAACCTTTTTCCTACACAACATTTCGCGACGTTTTTTGTGACGGTTTTAAAATGTTGCAAATTATATTCTGTGACATTTTTTGAGATTCTGTGATGATTTTTAAATACAGCAAATTATGCTGTTTTCTTGTAGCGATCAATTAGAGATCATAATTCTCTTTTGGACTATTTACTGCTAGTTTTTTCAATGTAAATTCTTGATTATTTATTAACTGTTTACAATTCTTTTCTTTTCCAAAATGCATCGACATATTTCAACTATTATTATCCATGTCTTCTTTTCTAGTTGCTACTTCTTGATCATATGTTTTTTTTGCAGACGCTAGACATTATGGCTGTTTCTTATACACTAACTTCTTAGTACAATTTGTGACTGCTTTTTTTCCTTGTTGTCCTGATATAAAAAGGTTGGTTACTGTGCCTAATAAAGTAACTTTCTCAAATCCAAATGTGCCACTGTATCCACACTTAGCACAAAGGAAAGAATGGGATGAAGTAAGTCAAATTTCTCCTTGCTTGTGATTCTGAAAGCTTGTGGTTTATATGTTCAGAATAGAGTTCATGTCTAGCATCTACTGAGTATAAACTCCAGAAAGAGTTGAAGTTAGATAGAGCTTACAATTTCTCATTGAGTTTCTACATTTCCATTTTGATGTCTAGATGACTGTAACATGGACAAGTGGATATGGGATCAATGAAGCAGAACCTTTTGTTGAATGGAGATCTAAAGGTGGTGAACTTGTCCATTCCGCTGCTGGAACGTTGACTTTTGATCGTAGCAGTATGTGCGGTAGGTAATCCACGATTTATTTACCTCTTTTGCACTGGATTTTTTGAGAAATTATAAAGACATATGCAACTTAAAAAAATGTCAACTTACCATTCAGGTGATTGCTACCTAAGTAGCTTACTCCAGCTGATCATCAATTATCTAAGTTAGCATTTGTCTTTGCCCCCAAAGAGTGACAAACAAGTGGGAAAATAGAAAAAAGTTAATATTTGCCTTAGGATTCAGGTTTTTCTACTTCACAATCTCCACTGAACTCTGAGTTGGTATTGTATAATGGTGTGATGTATTTGCTATTCATAACATCATTCAGCATAATCCTAATTTTTCCCATTGAATTTTTCTGTCATTTACTAACGTGTAAATGTTTGCTTACCTATCTTTTACATTCCCAACCAACTTCTTCTCCATAGGTGCACCAGTAAGGACAGTTGGCTGGCGTGATCCTGGATATGTACATGTTAGAATGTTGGAGTGGGAATATCCCACATTGGAAAGGAAAAAAAAGAAGAGAAGCATTTATAAGCCTAAAGGAGCCAAACCATAATGCTTTAGGGCATTTTGGTAGTGAGCCTCCTAGTCCAAGCCTAATCAATGCTCTCTTTTTCTCATGCACTCATCCTTGTATCAGGCCCCATTAATTTTCAACATGGTATCAGAGCCCACCGGCTTTGTTTCGGCCCATGAAGACCCAAGAAATCTTGGTGGATTGGGCTTGATAAATTGCAATACCTGAAGGCCTAATAAAGAAGGTTGAAGCCCAAAAAGAGAAAAAGGCTCAGTGAAGAAGACCCAGGCATAAGACAAATGAACCTATAACCCAAGACCTGAAGCTTAAAAATAAAGAAGACCCGAAAGGGCCAATGAAGAAGGCTGAAGCCCAACAAAGAAGGCTCATTGAGGAAGACCCAGGTATAGGACTAATGGACGTACGACCCAAGACCTGAAGCTAAAAAAATGAAAGAAGGCTCAGTGAGGAAGACCCAGGAAAGGCAAGAAAAAAGATAGACCTGTGGCCTCTAAGGTTCAACAAGAGTACAAGCCTAAACATAGACATGTGGCTTATGACACTCTAAGTGAACACAAGCCTAAGGAAGTAAAAAAAAAGCCCAAGAAGAAGAAAAAAGGTGGAAAAAATTGAGGGCAAGTCATAACTGGGCCAGGCCAGTTGGACTTGAGGGGAAGTGTTGGTATGTTGGAGTGGGAATGTCCTACATTGGAAAGGAAAAAAAAAGAAGAAAAGCATTTATAAGCCTAAAGGAGCCAAACCATAATGCCTTGGGGCATTTTCGTAATAGGCCGCCTAGTCCAAGCCCAATCAATGCTCTGTCTCTCATGCACTCCTCCTTGTATAGGGCCCTATTAATTTTCAACAGTACATACTAGTTGTTTGAAGGACTTGTGGCCCAACAGAGTGTATTTTTTTTATTCCATACACCAATTAGACAATTTTTATATGTGTTGATTACTTATATGCATTCTTAGATTGATAATTACTCATCTGGGT
Organism: Erythroxylum minutifolium; assembly: GCA_027123815.1. Classification (NCBI taxonomy): domain Eukaryota; kingdom Viridiplantae; phylum Streptophyta; class Magnoliopsida; order Malpighiales; family Erythroxylaceae; genus Erythroxylum; species Erythroxylum minutifolium. The sequence goes on along the minus strand of JAOTJB010005571.1, from coordinate 7,538 downwards.
TCTATCGAAAGAATATTAGCTAATATGTGTTGTTGGAGAAGATCCGTTTTATGTTAAAAATGCATACAGAAACTAGATTTAACATGTATTGGTACAGAAGATCCGTGATATATTTATACAGGACACTTAAAACATATTATGCATTTTCAGTGATTTTTTAATTTTGTGAGAGAGTGAACTTCTAACCTATTTTGATGAAGTGGGAAACTCATAGCATTTAAAGAAAATCTATTAATCATCATCGCTAGTCATTCAGCATGCAAACTTTGTAATTAGCTTAGAACTTTACCTTATGCAACTCCATATGAATTTTGCAGATATGTGTATAAGTTGGGGCACAAATTGTTCAATGGTACATATAATTGGAGTCAAGAGTTTCAATTTAGATCACCTCTTTTTCTAGGCCAACTCTCTCCAGAAAGTAGTTATTTTTGGTGACATGGGGAAGGATTGTACTATCTTGAACTCCACCCAAACAGGTGATGGGGATAGATGATTTCCGTAAAATCCCAAATAGTGTCAATGGTAATAGAAATATGGCCATCTTAATGCTGAACTCTCTGTATGCTTTCCTTCTACTCAATTGCAGATATCTAATTTTCTACTACACTTTCCTGAATGGGGATGTAGATATTAAGGAGAGGATTTTTTAGTGCAAAGATCTTCAACATATATCCAAGAAAGGGGGCAATTCTAGCTATATCAGATGCAAATATTGTGCCTTTATAGCATGAGTTGAAGTCTAGTTGATAGAGATAAAGGTATACATATAGATGTGTTTTATTGTAATCCAAGATATACATGTGGTTGTTGAATGCATAGGTGGTAAACCTTTATGGATGGATTTTGCTCAAAAAGAGTAATTCCTCTTTCATGTTAATATTTTTCTTCCTAATGAAGATGCTCGTTTTTCCATATGCTACTGGATTAACTTCTTCCTTCTCTTTGATCTCTTTGGTGCTTATTCAAGGAAAGCTGGAGTTAAAGACAATACTTGTATTAGAATTGTTTAGCTTATGAATCCAAAGATCCTTTATGGCAATTATACTTGTAGATTGTGATTTATTCTCAAAATTAACTATTGTCGATTTGTTTTCAAGAATGCTACTTTCAAGATTGTAACCCATGAATACACATTTATATACAATATGGTTTCTTTTTTTCCATTCCACCATGAGTTTCTCACAGCTTCATTTACATTACGACTTCATTTACTTTTCCCTCACAATGTCATCCAAGGAAAAAATAGAAGTTCGATGCTCTTTTTTTTTTGGCCATAACATTATACCGCATATTCATGACAATCTCAAGAATTAAACATTTCACATTTTGGCACAGAAATATTTTATAACATAAGGATTCATCATTTATAGAAAATACATAATCAACAAAATATAAAAAATTACATAATATTGAAAGTATAAAAAAGAAATTGTCAATTCTCAGTAGGAAACAAAATATGCACCTTGTCGATAAAGATGCACAAATTAACTTAAACACTTTACTTTCTTTTCACTTTGTATTTACAAAATATGCCTCCTACATATGGAGCTATCACGTCTCAACGAAACCACCTATATCTGCACTATCGTAGTTAACATTACTGCTTTGTCGTGAGTTATTTATCATCACATTGCTCACACCATATGATTGTTATGCCTATAAGAATTATAGAAAAATAGTATCATTAGTGAATTGTGAATAAGTTACCAAACATAATGTCCTTAGTAATAGTATTATGGAAAAAGATAAATACCAATTGGGAGTAGATCATGTCCATAGAAAATGGAACACCTTCAATAGAATTTGTTTGACTTGAATTAGTAGAGACAACCTATCATTAAAAAAATTAAAAGAGTATATAATCAAAATACTAGACTAATTGTTAAAACATTAAATCTTTTTTATTAAAAAGTACACATGTAAAGGACATGGAATTCAAGAAAAAATTTTACAAATAGAACCTCAAGATTAAATGGTAATGATGGTGTTACAATTGTAAGATTTTCCTAAGTCTGAACTTTCTTGGTTGATTTCCTTTTTTTCTCCAAGCTACCCCTCTATCTCTTACCTGAAACAATTTTCTTCTTGATTTTGATTCCTTTAATTCCAATACTGTTCTTTTCACAAATTTCAATCCCATTTTGGTTCAAGTGATCTATTATAACACTCGAATATTGATCCATCTCTTCACCTTGTAATCTAACATTGAAGCTCGCAATGGACTGTTTGACAGTTGATCCGTTACCTTGTAGTCTAGCATCAATGACTTCCAACATCTCCAAAATATAATCTTTAACAATTTTGTAAGTCTCTTCACTTTCAGATGCTTTTGTAACCAATTGAACATATAGCCCACACAATTCTTTATACTGCATACTTTGACATATTTTGGGATCTAAATTGCTTATGTTGATTCAAAAATTTAAATCTCCCATGAATCCAAGGTTTGCTTTACGTGTCTACCTTTTCAATATGTACTGACTAGCAATCTCCATATTATTTTTCATAGTGAAACTTTCAAAACATGAGAACATAAAATTCTAGCAAACTCAAATTTTCTATAGCTACAATCAACTTTTCCATTTGATGAATCATAAGTAACTGTATGGTAATAGTTCTTCTTATGAGGGGTAATTTGATATTTTGTGATTGATCCATCCTTTCCAAAAGTTTCAATACAACAATTATGAGACTTACACCACTCATTTTGAAACCACTTGAACACCTCAGGAATATAAACACTAGCTGCATGTTTCAAAGTTTCAATTGAATACAATAATGAAAGAATACTTGTACTAGATTTAAAATCAGCCTTTAATTCTTCATATCTACGGTCTTCAAAGAGTCTTTCAAAGTGATGAAAAAACTCCAAGAATTTGTGTTGAAAAGTAACATACCTCTTTACAACACTATTTCACTTTTTTGTGTTGTCATCATGTCTACATAAAACATTGTCTCCCATACACTAAAGTCCATTTCTCCTTTATCCCAAACATGTGCTTCAACCAATCATTGTCTTCAAGTCCATATTTGCACAACATCTCATTCCATGAATTTACAAAATATTTCTCTTATTCAAAATCATATATGCATGAGCTAAAATCTCTAGCAAAATCTTTGAATTGAGAGAAAACACCACTTAAATAGATGGTTGTATTTTGATATATGTGCCAAATACATAAGCGATGATGAGTTTCAGGCCATCATAGTACTAGAGCCTTTGTCATTACTACATCATAGTCTGTAAGAATAGTTTTAGGTCTTTTATCACACACAGCTTTTGCAAAAGTATAAAACAACCATTCAAACGCGAGGGATGTCTCATCATATAACAATGCAACACCAAAGAATGTAGTTTGCTTGTGATGATTGACACCTACAAGTAATGCAAGGGGACGACTTTTTAGCATAGGAACGGCATAAGAACGTTAACTTTTTAGCATTGGAACAACTGATATGATGCCAGTATCAGGAGGAAGAACTAATCAAATAGGAAAAACAAAACAATATCTTGCTTGTGGGATGTATTGTTTAGCTCTTATCAGGAACATTGTTTTATAGTTTTTAATAAACAAAATCTTAAGACAAAGAATCCCCATTTGAGTACAAGCATTTCATTTCACATTTTGTCATTATTTTGCAGAGAAACTTTGAATTTTAAAAACTAGAAAATCTCAAACTTTCACTTCTTTTTTCCTTTTTTCTTTATTTTTTATTAACCCAATAATGAGTTTAAGACACACAGTCTCCACAGTGACAGTCCAAATGATGGAACTGACTAGAATATTTCTATATGAATGTCAAATAGTGCCATAATGGAAGACAATGAGATGCACTTGAAGTTGTTCAAACCTGAGAAGCTTTCTATAGCACTCTGTTCAGTTTTTTTACAAATTGTTTCCTAATCATTATCTCATTTTTCATTAGATATCTGAAGTCATCATATCTAGTACTCAATCCTGAAATATAAGAAACATACCCTATTTATCACATGACCAGTTGCTGCTTTAAAAATGCTAAAAAGTTTGTAAAATAAGTGCATATATTCTAATCATCTCAAACCTCTGAGAAGAATGATGTAAATTTAATAGCTTGAAGCATCTAATTTGATTATTAAAATGATTTAAGGTATTAAATTATTTCTAATAGATCCAACCAATATAGTTTTAAGTTGTAAGAGAATTAAAGAAAATATAGGCCCATACCCACCGATGCCAATTCCACAATCCCCTAATATAAAAGGAAAATAGAACAGTTCAATAATGATTGATATTCAGGATAGACAAAACAAGATTTTAGGAAACCCCTAACGCTGCGTTTGGTTAGTGTCTCCTGTGTGCGGAGACGGAACGAGACGAAAATTTGGAGACGGAACAGAACAAAAATTGGAGACAGTAAGGTGTTTGGTTGTGGTGGACAAAACAGAAAAAATTGTCCCCGTCTCGGAGACAGAAATGTGTTTGGTTGCAGGGGACAGAACATAAAAACAGTTTGAATGACCTTTATGCCCCTCAGTATTAAATGATAGAAAAGATATAATAAATTAATTATTTAATAATTTTATCAATATTTCTTATAAATGTATTTGTAATTATGTAATTACGATAAGGTAATTACAATATAATTAATTAAATTATTATCACTTAATTAATTACATTATATTGAATTAAATTATGATTATTAAGTACAATACAACTATTCATTAATTAAAACATAAATTTATGAAAATATTATTAATCAATAATTTAAATATTATAATTAATGAAAATAATTAATTGTTGTAATTAATAAGAACATAAGGAATTAAATTCGTAGTAGTACTTAATTAATTACATTATATTTATGTAAAATATTATTAGTAATGAAACTATAAGAATTAAAATATTATTAGTAATTAATGAAAATATTAATTAATTAACATATAAATAGTAAGTAATTAAAATAGTTAAATTAATTAAGTCAAACAAATTGAATAATACATTAAAATTTGATAATGATTTAATTAATAACAAAATAATGAATTACATTATGATGATTAGTTAATTACATTAGATGATATTGAATGAAGATATTAGTATTCATTAATGAAAATCGTGGAATTAATTAAAAATTACAATATAATGAATTAATTATTTAATGCAGTTGTACGAAATGAATTAATTACAATTTAATAACTTAAAATCATTATTATTATTTAATTACATTACATTATGTTTATGTGAATGATAATTAGGCATAATGTAAATATTATAATAAAGTAATGAATTACAATCTAATTAATTAATTTAATATTATTAGTTAATAGGTTTGAAATAATCGTACAAGTGAGAAATTGTAACACATAATAATTTAGTTAAACATATAAGCATGCATGGAATTAATAACTTAATAGGTATGAAATCATCCTACAAGTATAAGTAATTAATTGTAACACATAATAATGTAATTAAACATCGAAGCATTCATGTCATTAATTACATAATAGGTTCAACATACATCCAACCCTTATATTTTATTAATAATGTCCTTAACAATAATACCGAAAATGACTCCAATAGCAAAGAGTAAAAATCCTTGACTCCATGCCAGTTTGTTCTTCAAAGTGGCAACTTCATTTACTTGTTCACTTGTTGGAAGTAAAAATTGATTCGGTATTGATGCGACTTCATTGGCGGTTGGAACAAGTTCTTCATTTCGACTTGAAGTACGCCTACTGACATCCATGACATAGGCACTTTCTGCTTCAACCAACATGCGATACCCCTTGAATCGAGCATTAGGAAAGTCCTCAGTTGCCAATTTAACATCACCCCAATTGGTAAAAATACCTACTTGACGGCCAACAAATACGACATAAAAGTTGTATCGGCCTATAATGAATAACCTGAAAATAAACCATATAGTCATCATTCATACATGTACATAATTTAGAAACATTAAACATTTAATAAACCATCCATTCATCACTGATTCACAAGTGTACAAACAATGTCAACAATTCATCATATCATCATTCAACATAACATAGAGTGTTTGAAGACAATACACAACGTATTTACATGTTAAGCTACTATGTAGCCATTACATATTAAAAATAATTAAAGTCATATTTCTTCATCTAAGTGACTCCTGACATAAGTCAGTTTTTGTTCTGCATCTAAACTCTAGAAAAGACTATCAGCATGCGTATTCTTCGCGATGATCCTTACAGTTCAAACAACTTTTGCCGTGGAGAAACCCAACTTTCGAAGCTCTTCACCTAGCTTGCGATTTTGTGCTCCTGCAATGATATCAGCAAGGATCTTTGCATTTTCTCTACCACTGTCAACGGCCTCAGCAAATGAGACAGCAAGGCTTTCGAACACTTCAAGATCCGCATCTTCCTCTTCCCACGTTTTTGCATCTTCTATGTTGCTAGACGAGGCAATAGAACCAATTTCATCTGTTTCAAGCTCAGCAACAGCAGTAGGACCATCTTGAGCCCCTGTACCAGTGGCTCTGTCTCTCCCAAACACAAACTCAAGTCTAGAATACAGCAGAAAAGGCTTTCCAGAAGTGTAGAACTTGTTAGGGTGGCTCTGGATCAAAACACAGAAAACTTCAGCATCACAAACAAAAAATTATTAGGATGGTTCTATAAATAATCAAATAATCCACCAAAACAATTACCCTCATCCATTCGGCGAGCACTTGCTTGCTGTCAACCTCAACACAATGCTTAATTTCATTCCAACCAAACCCACTACAGTTTAACATGTTAAACGCTGTCTGATATTTGTCCTTCAACCTCTTGTGCTTATTTTTGACATGCCTCCTGTCTATGTCACAATTAGGAAACTTCTCTACCATCATTGTAGCAAGAAGTTGAAATGTGCCAAGCTTAAATTGCCCATTATTAGCTCTGTGATCAGCCACAACTGCGCCCTCCATGAAAGTAACAAGTGTTTCTGTTTCCTCGTCAATCCAAACTCTTAACATTGCACCTAAACCATGCAATATCATACCTCAAATCATTCCAAAACATTTCCATAATTGATTAACCAACATACATTTACACTTATTTTGCAATCAAGAAAAGGAAATTGCATTATAAGCAACATTGAATTAAGTACAAAATATAGCAAATAAACAGAAATTTAATGGTGCCTTATAAAGTTCAATTACAATGAAAGTCTAGAATACAATTAGGAAATTAACACAAACGCTCAATTCCAGTGACAAATAGAAGCCAACCAAATTTGAACTCAATTAAATAAAAACACACATTAAGTAAACTCAAGTTTATAATTTAATGGTTTCTTCTCCAATCATCAAACATATTCTTAGCTAAATCCTCCCTCCATTGACTCCATTCATTAGTTGTCTCAACACGATCAACAAAAAAAGGGGAAAGGTGTATCTTCTCCAATTGGCAAATCCTCAACCTCAAGAGGAGTAAGCTCTGCTAGATCATCTGTTATATGCAACCTAATAAAGTTGTGCAGAAGGCAGCATGCAAGAATTATGTGCACATGAGTGGCTGCTGGATAAAAAGA
>JAOTJB010005557.1:0-11690 GCA_027123815.1 Erythroxylum minutifolium | reverse complement strand
GGCATGGTCAGCAGGCACTTTCGATGGGAAAAACAGTCTATTGGGCACCTTTAATAGGAAACATAGCCCATTGGCACACCTTCGGTGGGAAAAACAACCCATTGGCACACCTTTGGTGCAAAAAATAGCCCTTTGGAATGGTCACAAGGTACTTTCGATGGGAAAAACAGCCCGTTAGGTCCATCTGCTGGGAAAAATAGCCCGTTGGCACACCTTCAGTGACAAAACAACCCGTTGGCAAAGTCGCAAGGCATTTTCGATGGGAAAACTGCCGTTTAGGCATCATCAGTAGGAAAAACAACCCGTTGGGCAACTTCAGTGGGAAAAACAGCTCGTTGGCAAACCTTCAGTGGGCAAAACAGCCCGTTTGCACGGCCGTAAGGAACTTTCGGTGGGAAAAATAGCCATTGGGCAACTTCGGTGGAATAATAGACCAGTGGCACACCTTCGGTGGGCAAAACAGCCCGTTGGCATGGTCGCAAGGCACTTTCAGGGGGAAAAAGTCCGTTGGGCAAGTTCGGTTTGAAAAACAACTTACTGGCACACCTTCAGTGGGAAAAACAACTCATTGTCTCACCTTCGATGGGTAAAACAACCCATTGGCATGGCCACAAGGCACTTTTGGTGGGAAAAAATATCCCATTGGGCACCTTCATTGGGAAAAACAGCACGTTGACACAGCCTCAAGACACTTTCGGTGGGAAAAATAGCACGTTGGGCACTTTTGGCGCGAAAAACAACCCGTTGGCACACCTTCAGTTGGCAAAATAGCTAGTTGGCATGGCAGCAAGGCACTTTTGTTGGGAAAAACAGTCTGTTGGGCACCTTCGGTCGAAAAAATAGCCTGTTGGGCACCTTTGGTGGGCAAAATAGCCCGCTGACACGGCCGCAAGGTACTTTCGGTGGAAAAACCACCCGTTGGGCAACTTTGGTGGGAAAACAGACCATTGGCAAACCTTCGATGGGAAAACAACCCTTTGGCTCACATTTGTTGGGACAAAACAGCCCGATGGCATGACCGTAAGGAACTTTTGGTCAGAAAAACAACCCATTTGGCACCTTCGGTGGGAAAAATAGCCTGTTGGCCCACTTTTGGTTGGCAAAACATCCCTTTGGCATAGTCGCAAGGCACTTTTGATGGCAAAAACAACCCGTTGGCACACCTTCGGTGGGCAAAATAGCCCATTGGCACAGCCACAAGGAACTTTCATTGGGAAAAACAGTCGTTGGGTGACTTCGGTGGGAAAACAGACCGTTGGAACACATTCAGGAGGAAAAACAACCCATTGGCACACTTTCGATGGGAAAAACAGTCGGTTGGGTACCTTTGGTGGGAAAAAACAGCCCGTTGGCACACCTTCGATGGAAAAGCAGCCCGTTGGCACAGTCGCAAGGCATTTTCGATGGGAAAAACAGCCCTTTAGGCATCTTCGACAGGAAAACAGCCTGTTGGGCACCTTTAGTGGGAAAAACAGTGCGTTGGCAAACCTTTGGTGGGCAAAAAAGCCCGTTGGCACGGCCGTAAGGCACTTTCTATGGGAAAACTAGCCGTTAGGCAACTTTGGTGGGAAAACAGACCATTAACACACCTTCGGTAGACAAAACAACCCATTGGCACGACTGCAAGGCACTTTCAAGGGGAAAAAAGCCTGTTGGGCACCTTTGGTGGAAAAATAGCCTATTGGCACACCTTCGGTGGGAAAAACAGCCCGTTGGCACACCTTCGGTGGGAAAAATAGCCCGTTGGAACGGTCGCAAGGTATTTTCGATGGCAAAACAGCCGTTGGTTACCTTTGGTGGGAAAACAGCCCGTTGGCACACCTTCGGTGGCAAAACAGCCTGTTGGCATAGCCGCAAGGCACATTCGGTGGGAAAAAAGCCCTTTGGGCATCTTCGATGGGAAAAATTTCCCGTTGGGCACCTTCAGTGGAAAAATAACGCATTGGCAAACCTTTGGTGGGCAAAACAACCCGTTGGCACGGCTGCAAGGCACTTTCGGCGGGGAAAGCAATCGTTGGGCAACCTCGGTGGGAAAACAGACCGTTGCGACACCTTCGGTGGGAAAAACAGCCCATTTGAACTCCTTCGGTGGGAAAAATAGCCCGTTGGAATGGTCGCAAGGTACTTTCAATGGCAAAAATTACCCATTGGGTAACTTTGGTGGGAAAAACAGCCCGTTGGCACACATTCGGTGGGAAAAAAGTCCATTGGCTTGACCAAAAGGCACTTTCAACAGGAAAAACAACCCGTAGGGCACTTTTGGTAGGGAAAACATCCCGTTGGCACAGTTTCAGTGGGAAAAACAGCTCGTTGGCACAGTCGCAAGGCACTTTCGGAGGAAAAACAGCCCTTTGGGCACCTTTGGTTGGAAAAAAAGCCCGTTGGGTACCTTCGGTGGGAAAAACAGCCTGTTGGCAAACCTTCAGTGGGCAAAACAGCCCGTTGTGTCAGCCGCAAGATACTTTCGTTGGAAAAACTACCCGTTGGGTAACTTCGGTGGGAAAATAGACCATTGGCACACCTTTGCTTGGAAAAACAACCATGTGGTTCACCTTCGTTGGGGCAAAACAGCCCGATGGCACGGCCGTAAGGCATTTTTTTGGGAAAAGCAGCCCGTTGCACACCTTTGGTGGGAAAAACAGCCAATTAGGCACTCTCGGTTTGAAAAACAGCCTATTGGGCACTTTCAGTGGGAAAAACAGGCCCTTGGCAAACCTTCAGTGGGCAAAAAAGCTCGTTGACAGGTTCGCAAGGCATTTTGAAGTGGAAAATAGCCCGTTGGCAACCTTCAGTGGAAAAAATAGCCTGTTGGCACACCTTCGGTGGGCAAAACAGCTCGTTGGCTCGGCTGCAAGGCAGTTTTGGTTGGAAAAAAATAGCACGTTGGGCCCCTTTGGTGGGAAAAACAGCCCGATGACACGATCACAAGGCACTTTCGATGGGAAAAAAAGCCTGTTGGGACTTTCGGTGAGAAAAACAGACCATTGGCATACTTTCAGTTGGCAAAATAGCCCGTTGGCATGGCCACAAGGCACTTTCGGTGGGAAAAACAACCTGTTAGGCACCTTCAGTGGAAAAAACAGCGCGTTGGGCACCTTTCATGGGCAAAACAACTCGTTGGCATGGTCGCAAGGTACTTTCATTGGAAAGATAGCCCGTAGGGCAACTTCGTTGGGAAAACAATCCGTTGGAACACCTTCGGCTGGAATTACAGCCCTTTGGCTCACCTTCTTTGGGGCAAAACAACACGATGGCACGGCCGAAAGGTGCTTTCAGTGGGAAAAATAGCCCGTTGGGCTCCTTCGATGGGAAAAACAGCCTGTTGGGCACTTTAGGTGGGAAAAATAGCCCGTTGGCACCTTCGGTTGGTAAAACAGCACGTTCGAAAACCTTCAGTGGGCAAAACAGCACCCGTTGGCACGGCCACAAGGCACTTTCGGTGGGAAAAATAGTCACTGGGCAACTTCGGTGGGAAAACAGACCGTTGGCACACCTTCGGTGGCAAAACAGCCCTTTGGTTGACCTTCGTTGGTGCAAAACAGCCCGATGGCACTGCCGTAAGGCACTTTTTATGGGAAAAACATCCCGTTGGGCACCTTCGGTGGGAAAAACAGCCCGTTGGGCACTTTCGGTTTGAAAAACAACCCGTTGGGCACCTTCGGTGGGAAAAATAGCCCCTTGGCAAACCTTCAGTGGGCAAAAAGGCCCGTTGGCACGACCGCAAGGCACTTTCAAGTGGAAAAAAGCCCGTTGGCCACCTTCGGTGGGAAAAATAACCTGTTGGCTCGCCATCGGTGGGCAAAATAGCTAGTTGGCTTAGCCGCAAGGCACTTTTGGTTGGAAAAAAACAGCACGTTGGGTACCTTTGATGGGAAAAACAGCCCGTTGACATGGCCGCAAGGCATTTTCGGTGGGAAAAATAGCCCGTTGGGACTTTTGGTGAGAAAAACAGCCCGTTGGCATACCTTTGGTTGGCAAAATAGCCCGTTGGCACGGCCGCAAGGCACTTTCGATGGGAAAAACAGCCCGTTGGGTGCCTTCGGTGGGAGAAACAGCGCATTGGGCACCTTCGATGGGAAAAACAGCCCATTGGCACCTTCGGTGGGCAAAACAGTGCGTTGGAAAACATTCGGTGGGCAAAACAGCCCGTTGGCACGGCCGCAAGGCACTTTCGGTGGGAAAAATAGTCGTTGGGTAACTTCGGTGGGAAAACAGACCGTTGGCACATATTCGGTGGGAAAAAAGACCATTGGCCCGACCAAAAGGCACTTTCGACAGGAAAAACAGCCTGTTGGGCACTTTTGGTGGGGAAAACATCCCGTTGGCACACCTTCAGTGGGAAAAACAGCCCGTTGGCACAGTCGCAAGGCACTTTCGAAGGGAAAAAAGCCCTTTGGGCACCTTTGGTGGGAAAAAAACCCCGTCGAGCACCTTCGGTTGGAAAAACAACCCATTGGCAAACCTTCGGTGGGCAAAACAGCCCGTTGTCTCAGTCGCAAGGTACTTTTGTTGGAAAAACTTCCCGTTGGCTAACTTCGGTGGGAAAATAAACCATTGGCACACCTTTGCTTGGAAAAACAACCATGTGGTTCACCTTCGTTGGGGCAAAACAACCCGATGGCACGGTCGTAAGGCATTTTTTGTGGGAAAAACCAGCCCGTTACGCACCTTCGGTGGGAAAAACAGCCAATTGGGCACTTTCAGTTTGAAAAATAGCCCGTTGGGCATTTTCGGTGGGAAAAACAGGCCCTTGGCAAACCTTCAGTGGGCAAAAGAGCCTGTTGCCACAGCCGCAAGGCACTTTCAAGTGGAAAAAAGCCCATTGGCCGCCTTCAGTGGGAAAATAGCCTGTTGGCACACCTTCAGTGGGCAAAACAGCTCGTTGGCTCGACCACAAGGCACTTTTTGTTGAAAAAAACAGCACATTGGGCCCCTTAGGTGGGAAAACAGCCCGATGGCACGGCCGCAAGCCACTTTTGGTGGGAAAAATAGCCTGTTGGGACTTTCGATGAGAAAAAATGCTCATTGGCACATGTTCAGTTGGAAAAATAGCCCGTTGGCATAGCCGCAAGGCACTTTCGATGGGACAAACAACCAGTTAGGCACCTTCGGTGGTAAAAACAGCGCGTTGGGCAACTTTGGTGGGCAAAACAGCTTGTTGGCATGGTCGCAAGGTACTTTCGTTGGAAAGACAACCTGTTGGGAAAACAGACCGTTGGAACACCTTCGGCTGGAATTACAGCCCTTTGGCTCACCTTCTTTAGGGCAAAACAGCACAATGGCACGACCAAAAGGTGCTTTCGATGGGAAAAACAGCATGTTGGGTACTTTTGGTGGGAAAAATAGCCCGTTGTCACCTTCGGTGGGCAAAACAGCGCATTGGAAAACCTTCGATGGGCAAAACAGCACCCGGTTGCACAGCCATAAGGCACTTTCTGTGGGAAAAACAGTCGGTGGGCAACTTCGGTGGGAAAACAGACTGTTGGCACACCTTCGGTGGGAAAAACAGTCCGTTGGCACACCTTTGGTGGGAAAAATAGCACGTTGGAACGGTCGCAAGGTACTTTCGATGGGAAAAAATAGCCTGTTAGGTACCTTTGGTGGGAAAAACAACCCGTTGGCACACCTTCGGTTGGAAAAAAGCCTATTGGTACGGCCGCAAGGCAGTTTCGACGAGAAAAATAGCTCGTTGGACACTTTCAGTGGGAAAAACAACCCGTTGGCACACCTTCGGTGAGAAAAATAGCTCGTTGGCACAGTCGCAAGGCACTTTCGGCAGGAAAAATAGCCCTTTGGGCACCTTCGGTGGGAAAACAGATCGTTGGAACACCTTCTCTGGGTAAAACAGTCCGTTAGCACGGTCGCAAGGCACTTTCAAGGGCAAAAAAGCCCGTTGGGCACCTTTGGTGAAAAAAACAGCCTGTTGTCACACCTTTAGTGTGAAAAACAGCTCGTTGGCACACCTTTAGTGGGAAAATAGCCCGTTGGAATAGTCGCAAGGTATTTTCGGTGCGAAAAATAGCCCTTTGGGCATCTTCGATGGGAAAAACAGCGCGTTGGTAAACCTTTGGTGGGCAAAACATCCCGTTGCCACAGCCACAATGCACTTTCGGTGGGGAAAATAGCCGTTGGGCAACATCAGTGTGAAAATAGACCGTTGGCAAGCCTTCAGTGGGAAAAATAGCCCATTGGAACACCTTTGGTCGGAAAAATAGCCCGTTGGAATGGGTGTAAGGTACTTTCGATGGGAAAAACTACCCATTGGGTACCTTTGATGGGAAAAATAGCCCGTTGGCACACATTCGGTGGGAAAAAAGGCCATTGGCCTGACCGAAAGGCTCTTTCGGCAAGAAAAACAACCCGTTGGGCACTTTTGCTGGGGAAAACAGCCCGTTAGCACACCTTCAGTGGGAAAAGCAGCCCATTGGCACAGTCGTAAGGCACTTTTGATGGGAAAAACAGCCCTTTGGGCACCTTTGGTGGGAAAAAAAGGCCGTCGAGCATCTTCGGTGGGAAAAACAGCCTGTTGGCAAACCTTTGGTGGGCAAAACAGCCCGTTGTCTCAGCCACAAGGTACTTTCATTTGAAAAATAATCTGTTGGGCAACTTCGGTGGGAAAAGAAACCGTTGGCACGCCTTCGGTGGGAAAAACAGCCCTTTGGTTGACCTTCGTTGGTGAAAAACAGCCCGATGGCATGATCACAAGGCACTTTTTGTGGGAAAAACATCTCGTTGGGCACCTTCGGTGGAAAAAACGGCTCGTTGGGTACTTTCAGTTTGAAAAATAGCCCGTTGGGCACTTTCGGTGGGAAAAACAACCCCTTGGCAAACCTTTAGTAGGCCAGAAAACCCGTAGGCACGACCGCAAGGCACTTTCAAGTGGAAAAAAAGCCCGTTGGGCACTTTCGGTGGGAAAACAGTCGTTGGGAAACTTCGGTGAGAAAACAAACCGTTGGCACACCTTCGGTGGGAAAAACAGTCGTTGGGCAACTTCGGTGGGAAAACAAACGGTTGGCACACCTTCGGTGGGAAAAACAACCCATTGGCACACCTTCGGTGGGAAAAAAAACATGTTGGTGCGACGGCAAGGCACTTTGTCGAGAAAAAGAACCCGTTGGACACTTTTGGTGGAAAAAATAGCTCATTGCACACCTTTGGAGAGAAAAACAGCCCATTGGCACAGTGGCAAGGCATTTTTGGCAGGAAAAACAGCCTGTTGGCACACCTTCGATGGGAAAAACAGTGCATTGGCAAACCTTCGGTGGTTCTAATAGCTCGTTGGCACGGCCGCAAGGAACTTTCGGTGGGAAAAACAACAGTTGGGCAACTTCGGTGGGGAAAGAGATCGTTGGCACAACTTCGGTGGGGAAAATAGCCCGTTGGCACGGCCGCAAGGCACTTTTAGGGGGAAAAAAGCCCGTTGGGCATCTTTGGTGGTAAAAATAGCCTGTTGGCATGCCTTCAGTGGGAAAAACAGCCCGTTGGAACACCTTTGGTGGGAAAATAGTTCGTTGGAACAGTCGCAAGGTATTTTTGATGGGAAAAACAGCCCTTTGGGCACCTTTGGTGGGAAAAAAGCCCATCGAGAACCTTCGGTGGGAAAAGCAGCCTGTTGGCAAACCTTCGGTGGGTAAAACAACCCGTTGTCTCAGCCGCAAGGTACTTTCGTTTGAAAAATAGTTCGTTGGGCAACTTCGGTGGGAAAACAGACTGTTGGCACACCTTGGCTGGGAAAAACAGCCCTTTGTTGACCTTCGTTGGGGCAAAACAACCCGATGGCACTGTCGCAAGGCACTTTTCGTGGGAAAAACATCTCGTTGGGCACCTTTGGTGGGAAAACGAGCCCGTTGGGCACTTTCAGTTTGAAAAATAACCCGTTGGGCACTTTCGGTGGGAAAATTAGCCCCTTGGCAAACCTTCAGCCGGCGAAAAAGCCCGTTGGCATTGTTGCAAGGCACTTTCAAGTGGAAAAAAGCCCGTTGGCCACCTTCGGTGGGAAAAATAGCTTGTTGGCTCACCATCAGTGGGCAAAATAGCTCGTTGTCTCGGCCGCAAGGCACTTTTGGTGGGGAAAAACAGCACGTTGGGCAACTTAGGTGGGAAAAACAGCCCGTTGGTATGGCCGCAAGGCACTTTCGGTGGGAAAAATAGCCCGTTGGGACTTTCGGTGAGAAAAACAGCCCATTGGCACACGTTCGTTTAGCAAAACAGCCCGTTGGCACACGTTCGTTTAGCAAGGCACTTTTGGTGGGAAAAACAGCCCGTTGGGTACCTTCGGTGGGAAAAACAACGCGTTGGGCACCTTTGGTGGGCAAAACAACCCGTTGGCATGGCCGCAAGGCACTTTTGTTTGAAAAACAGCCCATTGGCCTGGCCACAAGGCACTTTTATTGGAAAAACAGCCCGTTGGGCAACTTTGATGGGAAAAGAGACCATTGGCACACCATCGGTGGGAAATACAACCCTTTTTTTCTTTGGGGCACGATGGCACGTTCGCACTGTGGCACGTTGGCACGGCCGCAAGGAACATTCGGTGGGAAAAACAATCGTTGGGCAACTTCGGTGGGAAAACAGATCATTGGCACACCTTCAGTGGGCAAAACAGCCCGTTGGCTCACCTTTGGCGGGCAAATTAGCTCATTGGCACAGCCGCAAGGCACTTTCTGTGGGAAAAAATAGCTCATTGGGCACCTTCGGTGGGAAAAAGAGCCGGCAGGGTACCTTCGATGGGAAAAACAGCCCGTTGGCAAACCTTCAGTGGGCAAAAAAGTCCGTTGCCACGGCCGCAAGGTACTTTCAGCGGGAAAACAGTCCGTTGGGTAACTTCAGTGGGAAAACAGACCGTTGGCACACCTTTGGTGGTTAAAACAATCGTTTGGCATGGCCCCAAGGCAGTTTCAGGGGGAAAAAGCCCTTTAGGCACCTTTGGTGGGAAAAACAGCCCATTGGCTCACCTTTATTGGGCCAAAACAGCCCGATGGCACGAACGCAAGGCACTTTCTGTGGGAAAAACAGCCCGCTGGGCACCTTCAGTGGGAAAAACAACCCATTGGGCACTTTCAGTCTGAAAAACAGCCCGTTGGCAAACCTTCAGTCGGCAAAAAAGCCCGTTGGCACGGTCGCAAAGTACTTTCAGTGGGAAAATAGCCCATTGGGTAACTTCGGTGGGAAAACAGACTGTTGGCACGCCTTTGGTGGTTAAAACAGCCCGTTGGCACGGTCGCAAGGCAGTTTCAGGGCAAAAAAGCCTGTTGGGCACCTTCAGTGGGAAAAACAGCCCGTTGGCTCACCTTTATTGGGCAAAACAGTCTGATGGCACGACCGTAAGGCACTTTCTGTGGGAAAAATTGCCCGTTGGGCACCTTTGGTAGGAAAAACTGCCCGTTGGTAAACCTTCAGTGGGTAAAAAAGCCCGTTGGCACGGCTGCAACGTACTTTTGGTGGAAAAACAACCCGTTGGCACACCTTCGGTGGGAAATACAGCCCTTTGACTCACCTTCATTGGGGAAAAACAGCCCGATGGGACGGTCGCAAGGCACTTTCGGAGGGAAAAATAGTCCGTTGGGCACTTTCACTCGGAAAAACGGCCCGTTGGCTCCTTCAGTGGGAAAACAAGCCGTTAGGCAACTTCAGTGCGAAAACAAGCTGTTGGCACACCTTCGGTGGGAAAAAGAGCACATTGGTAAACCTTCGGTGGGAAAAATAGCCCGTTGGAACGGTCGCAAGGTACTTTTTATGGAAAAAATAGCCCTTTGGGTACTTTTGGTGGGAAAATAGCTTGTTGGCACACCTTCGGTGGGAAAAAAGCCCTTTGGTATCGTCATAAGGCACTTGTGGGGGAAAAACAGACTGTTGGGCACTTTTGATGGGAAAAACAGCCCGTTGGAACACCTTCGAGGGGAAAAACGGCCTGTTGGCACAGTCGCAAGGCACTTTTTGTAGGAAAACAACCCTTTGGGCACCTTCGGTTGGAAAAACAGCCCATCGGGCATCTTCGGTGGGAAAACAGCCCGTTGGCAAACCTTCGGTGGGCAAAACAGCTCGTTGGCACAGCCGCAAGGTACTTTCGTTGGAAAAACAGCCCGTTTGGGGACTTCGGTAGGGAAACAGGCTGTTGGCACACCTTTAGTGGGAAAACAGCCCTTTGGGTCACCTTCGTTGTGGCAAAACAGCCCAATGACACGGTCACAAGGCACTTTCGATGGGAAAAACAGCCCGTCGGACACCTTCGGTGGGAAAAATAGCCCGTTGGGCACTTTCGGTGGGAAAAATAGCCCGTTGGGCACCTTTGGTGGGAAAATAGCCCATTAGGCACCTTCGGTGGGAAAAACATCCCATTGGCAAACCTTCAACGGGCAAAAAAGTCCGTTGGCCCAGCCACAATGTACTTTCATTGGGAAAACAGACCATTGGCACACTTTTGGTGGTTAAAACAGCCCGTTGGGACTACCGCAGGGCAGTTTTAGGGGAAAAAAGCCCGTTGGGCACCTTCGGTTAGAAAAACAGCGCGTTGGCTCACCTTCGGTGGGCAAAACAGCTCGTTGGCACAGCCGCAAGGCACTTTTGGTGGGAAAAAACAGCACGTTCGGCACCTTCGGTGGGAAAAACAGCCCATTGGCACGGTCACTTTTATTGGGAAAAACAGCCCGTTGGGCACTTTTGGTTGGAAAAACAACCCGGTGGCACACCTTTGGTTGGCAAAACGGCTGCAAGGCCCTTGCGATAGGAAAAACAACCCGTTGGGCACTTTCGGTGGGAAAAACAACCTGTTGGCACCTTCGATGGGAAAAACAGCTCGTTGGCAAACCTTCGGTGGGAAAATAAACCGTTGGAACACCTTCGGTGGGAAAAACATAGCGTTGGCACGGTCGCGATGCACTTTCAAGGGGAAAAAAGCCCGTTGGGCACCTTTGGTAGGAGAAACAGCCTGTTGGCACACCTTCGATGGGGAAAACAACGCGTTGTCTCACCTTCGATGGGCAAAACAGCCAGTTGGCACGGCCGCAAGGCACTTTTGGTGGGAAAAACAGCCCGTTGGCATAGCCGCAAGGCACTTTCGGTGGGAGAAATAGCTGTTGGGCAACTTCAGTGGGAAAATAGACCGTTAGCACACATTCGGTGGGAAAAACAGCTCGTTGGCACACCTTCGGGGGAAAAAATAGCCCGTTGGAACGGTCGCAAGGTACTTTAGATAGGAAAAACAGCCCGTTGGGCACCTTTGGCAGGAAAAACAGCCCATTGGCACATCTTCGGTGGCAAAATAGCCAGTTGGCACAGTCACAAGGCATTTTTGGTGGGAAAAACAACCGTTTGGGCATCTTCGATGGGATAAACACCCGTTGGACACCTTTGGTGGGAAAAACTATGCGTTGGCAAACCTTCGGTGGGTAAAACAGCCCGTTGGCGTGGCCATAAGGAACTTTCAGTGGGAAAAACAGTCGTTGGGCAACTTCGGTGGGAAAACAGAACGTTGGCACACCTTCGATGGGCAAAACAGCCCGCTGGCTTGGCCGCAAGGCACTTTCAGGGGGAAAAAAGCCTGTTGGGCACCTTCGATGGAAAAAATAGCCTATTGGCACACCTTTGGTGGGAAAAATAGCCCATTGGCATACGTTCGATGGGAAAATAGCCCCTTGGAATAGTTGCAAGGTATTTTCGATGGGAAAAATAGCCCGTTGGGTACCTTCACC
>JAOTJB010005540.1:0-11691 GCA_027123815.1 Erythroxylum minutifolium | reverse complement strand
CTTATATGCACATAACTCACTATTCACAACTGCATGAGCATGAGATGTGTTAATTTACCACACCTGGACCCGTTTCTCTGGTCCGACCCGTTCTCTGGAAACGGGATGTTACAATTCTAACCTAAACAGGCACTAATTATTCAATTTAACAACTAAATACAAACTAAACTACCCTCTAAAATATTATGCAAACTACTATTATCATCATCCTCACACTTAAACTTTTGCTTGTCCTCAAGTAAAGACAAAAAAAAGCAAAACACAACACACCAAACCCAAATAACATAAAAAAACACACATATTCAATAATAGGTCAATGACATTAAACTTCACAAAACAAATTTAACTACAAACACAATCCCTCAAGTTGTTCTTACTTATTAACTTGTGAAATCTGTGTCTAAGTATTTAGGACCAGATATACATACTAATCAATCAAAATTGTAACTATCCTTAAGTAGCTTTTCATGAAAATTCGAGTTATTCACTAAGATCGGTAGGATTTATTAACTAACGCACTATTTTTGTTACTTTTAGTTGACATGACCCTAGCCTTTTAACTCGAAGGTAAACATTTGTGATGAATGTCCCCCAGTTAGTCACCTAGGCCATGTTTTTATTAAGAGGCTTGGTTAAAATGTCATTATAACCTTTTGATGCGAAGGCAAACATTTGTAATGAATGTCTCCTGGTTTCTCAGCTACATCATATTCTCAACTAACTACTAGCTCTATTTATAACTCGATTTGCTTCAAAAAGGGCTAGTGAAATAGTTATTTATTAAACAAAACACACACTTTTTAAAATTATTTTATTACCTACCTTATTTCTTTAGCTAATCATTCTTATAAAAATTTACTAACAATGCTACGTATTCAATTAACCTAAAATTATAAATGAATATAGTAAATTTCCATAGTGAACGAACCATCATCATATCCTAATTAACATTCATATTTAACCGAAACAATCTAGAACACTAATTTCACAAGGTAATAAGTCTTTACAACCTAAAAGATTATGTTCAAAGTTAAATCAATTACGTTAAGTTCCAGCCATTGACACATTCACACAAATCACACCATGCAATCCTAAACAAAATTAATATACAACATGCAGAATTCACATTTAAATAAAAACATATAATGTATACAACCCTCCCCACACTTGGACAAACCATTGTACTTAATGAGAGAAGAATAAACAAACAATACATAAGGTGGGAATAAAAATAACAAAATAAGAGAAACAAGAGAACAATTGAAAATAATAATAAAATAAAAGACAAGGGTTAGAGTTTAGAACCTATCATGATTATGATGTCAGTGCTGAGACCAAATCGTTTTGACACTGAGATTGCTTTCCTTTCTTATAATTGAATCAAAAGAGTAAGAGAATTGGTAATCCAAACCATTCCAAATAATAAAGACTTATTAAAAGAATTTAAAACGAATCTAATTACACAACAATTTAAATCTACTATAAAACGTGCTAAGTTATGGTCAGTAGCTTGACCTTGTGTCACTGGAAGCATGTTCCATTTTTTGAAAGGAAAGAGATTACTTCTTTTTTCCTTTATAATCACTCTACCAAGATAATATTTGCAGCGATGCCCATTCACCTTAAAGGTTTCTTTATTTTTAGTTTCCAATTATAGGGCTCTATGATCAAAAACTTGGGTGATCATAAAAAGTTCACTCCATCGTGATTTCAGCTTTCCTAGAGACAGTCTCAACCATGAATTGTATAGCAAAATGCATCTCTTACCTTGAATTCCTTTTGCTTAATATGAGAGTTGTGCCATCTCTTCACCTTCTCCTTATAAAGTTTAGCATTTTCATACGCATTAGAATGAAACACTTCTAGTTCATTTAGTTACAGGAGTATTTTTTCACCCACTTGCTTCCAGTAGAAGTTTAAAGCTCTCATCACCTAATATGCTTGATGCTCTAGTTCCACAGGCAAATGACAAGCGTTACCATAAGCAAGCCTGAAGGGGGTCATTCTGATAGATGTTTTGAATGCAATCCTATAAGCCTATAAAGCATCATCTAACCTTAATGCCCAATCCTTCCTAGAGCCATTCACCATCTTTTCTAGAATTCTTTGTTAATGACTTCCTCTTATCTTCTCATTTGCAGGTACTTAAGTAGAAGCAACTTGATAGTGGACTCTATATCTTTTTAGGAGGGCATCAAAAGATCTGTTGCAGAAATGTGTTCTTCCATCACTTATTATAGTTCTTGGCACTCCAACCTGGTTAAGTAACCTTTTGATAAACTTCCAGACAACCTTCCTATCATTAGTTAGAGATAACATGGCTTCGTCCTAGCAAGATACATAATCTACCCCTACTAGAATATACATGTTCCCTATAGAAGATTGAAAAGGTCCCATAAAATCGATGCCCCATACATTGAAAACCAACTTTTAATCTCTTTTGGAGATGTTGCCTACTCGTTGACAACAATCGCACTGTGTCACAAAATCTTGAGCATCTTTAAACAAATGTCGCCAATAAAATCCATACTTGAGTACTTAAACTGTGGTTTTGTTTACTTCGGAGTGGCCAGTGTATTGAGCATCGTGACACTGTGTTAATATATCCAACATTTCTTCATCTAGAACATACGTTTTACTAGACCATCAACACATGTTCGATATAAGATTGGTTCATCCTATAGATATCGGGTGCATTCATACAAGAACTGTTTCTATTGTTGATATGATAGATTGGAGGGAAGTTTACCACCAACAACATAATTTGTGATATCAGCTAACTAACATTAGGGTTTCATCAAAAAAGTTCTCATTAATATCCTCACTTTACTCGAATTCCCCTCCTTCCAATCGTGATGAATGGTCTACAACTACATGAACTGCTCCTTTCTTATCTCGTATTTCTATGTCAAACTCTTGTAATAGTAACATCTATCAAATAAGTCTCAATTTTGCATCCTTCTTGGCAAAAAGATATTTTAAAGCAGCGTGGTTAGTGAATACGATCATTTTAGACCCATCAAGAGGTACGATCAAAACTTGTTACATGCATACACCATTGCGAGTAATTCCTTTTCTGTGCTGGTGTAATTAAGTTAAGGTCTTGTAAGGGTTTTGCTTGCATAGTATATTGCATGCAACCTTTTGTCTCTCCTTTGACCGAAAACATAACCTATAGTCGTTCGCATCGTACATGACATCAAATGGGAGTGTCCAACCAGGTGACGTTAAGATTAGGGTTGATGTTAGTGCTTCCTATAATTGATTAAAAGCAGATAAATAATTTTCATCAAAAAGGAAAGGCACATCCTTGACTAACAAATTTGTCAAGGGTCTTGCAATTTGTGAGAAATATCTAATAAAATGACAATAGAATGCAAGGATTCTTAGGACATTTGTGACAAATATCTAATAAAATGATGGTAGAACCCCACATGGCCTAAGAATCCTTGCACACCCTTGAAGTTGATTGGAGGTGGGAGTTTCTCTATAACTTTTGTTTTCACTCTATCCATTCCAAACCCTTGGTGCGAAATCTTATGCCTAAGCACTATCACCTTTTGCACCATAAAATGGCATTTCTTCCAATTCAACACTAAATGTGATTCTTCACATTTTTGGAGTACCCTATCCAAATTGGTTAGACACATCTAAAAAGAGTCTCCAAAAATTGAAAAATCATCCATGAAAACTTCCATTATGTCCTCAATCATATCTACAAAGACAGACATCATACATCTTTGAAATGTAGCTGGGGCATTGCATAATCTGAAAGGCATCCATCTACACGCAAAGGTACTATAAGGACATGTGAACGTAGTCTTTTCTTGATCCTTAAGGTATAAGAATATCTAATTATATCTCAGGTAACCATCCAAAAAGCAGTAGAATGAGTGACCAACTACTCTTTCTACCATTTGATTTATGAATGAGAGAGGAAAATGGTCTTTTTAGTCACCTTGTTGAGCTTGTGATAGTCTATGCACACTCTCCATCTCGTGACTGTTCTTGTCAAAATTAATTCCCATTTTCTCTCTCCATTATAGACATTTAGGCTTATACCTTGAATATTAAATATTTTCCATCCTATGGCTTTCATCCGCTTCCTAACAATAGCTACCACCCTAATCTCTTATTTCTCATCTAGTTGGTTAGAAATGATGATGAGTAAAGTTTGATGTTTACCTAGGAATGTATATCTGAGATGTACAGGAAAAGGTTTAAGCTTAAAGAGGGTGGTTTCTCTATGGAGGGTAGTATAGGTACTTTGGACTAATATGTCTTGATGAGTTTGAACATCCGACTCCTCCATCTCATCATCTCCTTTAGACTTGTCCTTGTTCCCCTTTTCTATTGTATAGTCTGTCTCCACTTCTATTGATTTCAACTCTATAACGCAATTCTCTATTTGTTCTTGCTTACTTTTATCCATAATGTCAATTTTCATACATGCATTGCTTTCCTTCAGATTCTTTAAAGCCTTGTTCATATAAATTCCACTTGATCTTTACCAATATGAAGTGTCAGTTTTCATTCATGAACATCAATTAATTCTTTTCCTGTGTTGATGAAAGGTTGCCCAAGATTTAGTGGAGAAATCTTATCCTCCTCAAAGTCCAGAACCACAAAGTCCACAGAAATAATAAACTTGTCCACTTGCATTAAAACGTCTTCCACCACTCCAAACAGTCTTTTAATAGATTAATCTGCTAACTGAATTAGCATTGATGTTAGCTTGACCTCTCCAAGTCCCAATTTTCAAAAGATCAATAAGGGAATAAGATTGATACTTGCCCCTAAATCGCAAAGACACTTTATGAATTCAAATTCACCAACTATATAGGGTATTGTGAAACTCTCTGGATCTTTCAGCTTAGATGGTATCTGGCTTGTTACTATTGGACTACAGGTGCCTGTTAAAGCGACCATTTGGTTATCTTTCCAAGTACGCTTCTTTCATACTATATCCTTCAAAAACTTAGCATATTTGGGCATGTGTTCTAAAGCGTCGACGAATGAAAGATTAATCTGCAACATCTTTAATTTCTCCAAAAATATTGAAAATTATGCATCTAGTTTAGTCTTTTGTCGTTGTTAAGGATATGGAACTTTGGGTGGATCTGGTGGAGGAGCAACATAAGGTGGGTATTCGCTCATGTCTACATCTTTATCTTTTTTTTGTTCTTTCTTAATAAGAGGAGGGTTTGCAACTTTCATCTTTGTGGGTTGTTCAATTTCCTTCCCACTTCAAAGTGTGATAGCTTTTAGTTGCTCCCTCGATGTTAAGGTAGAACTACTTGGGAGACCTCCTGCACTTTGTGCAGATATATCATTTGATAATTGGCTCAACTAAACCTCTAATTTGTGGATGGATGAAGCATGATTCTTTGTTACTTGTTTGAATCTACCTTCCAAACTCTTTTAAGCATCATCCAAGCTTCCATGCTTCTCCAAGATTCTATTCAATTTAGCTTCTGGGAAGTTGGTTTCTCCTATTGGAAATTGGGTGGCCCTTCAAGTTGGAATTGACCTTTCTAGCATTTTTTTACCATAAAAAATTTGGATGATTCTTCAACCCAGGATTGTACGAATAGAGGTTGTTCCCTCTACCATAACCAAACTATGCTCCTATAAGTAACTTGCTCCGTTTCATTACCTTGCATCAAGAAATAGTCGATGGTATCATGATTTTTCTAGTAGCATAGCTTGCATCTTTATTAAATTGCCTCAATAGGGGCTGAAGAAGAAGCTTTCATGTTGTTTAGTTGTTGAGTCAAGTTGTCAATCTTAGCTTGCATTTTTGTAATTGGGTCAACAACTAAAGCTCCTTTTTGCTCACTGATAGTTGTAGGTTGTCTACTCGTGTCATTCGTCCATAGAGAGCTGTTACTGGCCATTTCTTCAAGCAACTCCTCTATTTCATCAACAGTCTTTTGTATAAGCGATCCGCCAGATGATGCATCGATGGTACCTCTTGTGGATAGATTGACTCCATTGTAGAAGGTTTGCAAAAGGTATTCTTTTAGTAGGTTTTAGTATAGACACCTCCTTTATAAATCCTTATATCTCTCCTATGCCTTGTAAAGTGATTACCCTTCACTCTGTTGAAAGTTTGTAATTTCTTTTATCATCTTTGTAGTTTTAGTGATGAAAAAACACTTGTCTAGGAATTCATATATCAATTTCTCCCACGTTGTGACATTTAAGGGAATAAGAGAGTGATACCAAGCTTTGGCTTTATCCCTTAACGTAAAGGGGAAAAACCTTATCCTAACTGTATCTTTCGACATCCCATGATATCGAAAGGTATCACATATTTCGAGGAAGTTCACTGTATATGCATTGGGATCTTTATTAGTTAGTCCGTAAAATTGCACATTTGTCTGCAACATGTTTAGTAGGGCCAGCTTAATTTCGAATGAAGGTGTTTGAACAGGAGGTCTAACAACTCCTTGATTGGTTACATTAAATCTTGATCTCATAAAATCTATGAGGTCATGGGTGTAGTATGTGAGGTGTTGATCCCTCGAGAAGTTATTGAACTAATCTAATTCTAATTTATCTAAGGCCTAAAAAATTATTAAAAAAATAAAAATTACACAGAAAAGTAAACATGTGAAGATGATTTATTGTAATAAAAATATAAAATTAACATACAAAGAGAATAAAATTGAGCATCGCTAAAATTAACATACAAAGAGAATAAAATTGAGCATCGCCAATTGACAATGAAAATTACACAAGGAAGATTAGCCGAATATCAGAAGGGGGATTTATCTTATCATCAAATGCTAACATGATTACTTTTGAGTTAATACGGTATCGGTCCTAGACTTTCGAAGGGTGGATTACTCTCTCTCAAGTTATAATCATTAAACCCTAAATCATAACCCCTAATTGAATTATGAAATTTGCAATATCTCAATTAACAAAAAAACCCACAATTAAAATCAAATCTTAAGCCTTCTAATAAACAACTGGGTCCTCACACGAGATCTCTTTTCGTCTAAATTCCCGATTTGATTATTTGCGTGATCTATTAGATTATTTAACTCTCATTACCCAATCTAATCATTTTACTATTTGTTCACTCTTTTGATTTATTACCGAAGCATGCAAATACAACAAATAATCACAACACCCAATGTATTAACATCAAAAGAAATCAGATTAACATTAATTCAAGAACAAATCCCAAAAGAAGTTTAGAAAATCATCATCAAACCCAAATTCATCACTAACAAATCCATCTTATACATTCAAAAGAAAGAAAACAAAGATGAAATGAAGTCACTTAGAAGGGTCGAAATCGATTGGGAAGATGGCAGCACAGCAACCCCTTCTTCCCCTTCTTCCTTTCTCCTCTTTCTCTCTTCTTGGATCTTTCTCAAAGTGGTAGAGGTTGGAGCTATTATCTAGGTCACCTCTCTTTCTTTATATGGTATTTTCCATTTAAGGTAATCCTTCATGCCCAAAAAGTCAAAAAAGTCCCTTTAAAATTTAAGTATAGAAGGATGTCTACATCTTCTGTCGCGTAGGCTATGGCCCATAATGCCACGATCATGGCATTAAATTTTGCTTCTTTCACAATCTTGGAAGTTGAGGCCACGATCGTGGCACCTCCACCAGGCCTCTGTCACCACCCTGGGTTTTGCTTTTGGCTTCCTCCAAATCTCCTCCGTTCTTCGATATTTGACCTAAAACACTAACAAACACATCAAAGCACCTCAAATACACAAAATTTAAGCTCAATGGCATGGTCTATCCCATAAAATACTCAAAACACAAATGTCTAACTAAATAACACAATCCTATCCTAAACATGAACTAATTATTCAATTTAACAATTAAACACATACTAACCTACCCATAAAAACATTATGCAATCTACCACTATCATTGAACTAATAAAGGTAGTTATTATTTCTCTAATTGGGGAAGAGAATAAATGTTTTCATTTACAAAAGCAACCATATAGAACTTCTGCTTTATCATGTCATAATTGGACATTATAAATTTTGAATGAAAATGTTACATGGATTATAAGAACTTAAGAATGAGCAAGATAATCTTCTTTAGCTTATGTGATGAGTTAAATAGTTTAGAAAGCTTAAAGCTAACAAGCCATTTGGTTAGAGAGGAACAAGTAGCAATTTTCCTGTTGACTATAGGGCATTGTGAGACAATTCGATTCAATGCAGAATGCTTTCAACATTTGACCTAGATAATTTTAAAGTACTTTCGTAAAATCTTATATAGAGTCAATCGTCATGTAAAAAAGAGTCATTACTCTACCATCCTTTACTAATACACCTCTTGAGGTTAAAAATAATTCAAAATTATTTCTATATTTTTAGGTACAGTAATATATCTAATTATTATTTTCATTATGTCCTTATTATTAACAATTATTTTAATTTTGCGGTTTTATTTTTTAGGATTGTATAGGAGCAATAGATGGTACACATATTAATGAACATGTCCAACTGATGAATAAATACCATATATGAGTAAAAGAACTTATCCAACCGAAAATATTTTGTGTTGTTGCCTATTTGATATGTGTTTCACATATGTAATAGCTAGATAGGAAGGTACTATAACTGAATCTCGAGTTCTTTTAGACATACTGACAATATAGCAAATCAATTTCCTATACTAACACCAGGTATTACATTATTTTAGATAAACATTGTAATTATGATTAATTTTTAATAACTTTTTGTTAATATTATGTTCTTTATATTTTAGGTAAGTTCTATTTGTTTGATTTAAGCTACACCAATATATCTGGATTTCTTTCACTATATCGAGATGAAAGATATCATTTGTGAGATTATAAAGGAAGAGGAAGATCTCAAGGTCCACATAAATTGTTTAACAATAGGAATTCTTTATTAAGAAATATAATTGAAAGATGTTTTTGCATTCTAAAAATAAGATTCCCTATGCTTTCAAACATGTCGAGTTATGATATGAAGAAAAAATGTATAATTTTATTGCTTGTTATGTTATACACAATTAGATTAGAATTCATAGACAAAGCAATGAATTATTATCAATTATGTTGAAAAATGAAGAGTAAATTAAAGAAAGAGAAAATGAAAATGTAAGTTCTCAAATGGAATATAATATCACTTCAGCACAACTTTGAACTATGTCTTAGAAGCAGAATGATTTTTTTTAATAAAAAGTATTTCATTTAAAAAAATGAGCATACACAAGATTCATCAACAAAAATACAATTCATATGAGGCTAACCCCTAGAAGGACACAAAGTTAAACAAAAGTATACATCTGTTAAGTCAAGGAGACTTCACTCCTTCTATTGATTTTGATGAAAGTCAAATAATAATAATAATAGAAGAGTATGTGAATTGTTTTGATGAGTTTGTTAAGTGTGCAGATAAATGTAAGAGGCACAAATCATCAAGTCCAGATGATATTCAAGCGAAGTCATCAGATGAAGCGAATTTATTAGATGAAGCAAAGTAATCAGACGAAGCGAAGACATCAGACGAAGCAAGGACATAAGATGAATTATACAAAACAAATCAAGACGTTATAATTAAAGAACAACTTACAACGTTAGTTAGTTAGTTAGTTGGAGTTGGTTACATGACCTAACTAACAACTGATCTCTAAAGATTCTACAATCAGTTTTCAAGAAGACCGTTGGAGATTTAGACTATAAATATCACTTTTAGTCATAAACAATAATATATATAATATACACAAGACACAACCTTACAACTCTGAACCTTCAACTCTCAATTCTTTACTTACAATACTGTAAAAAATAGCTTGAGTGAAAAGAAGAAAGAAGAGAGATCAAGTTGACTTGTAACGTGAGTTTAGAAAACTCAAAATCTTTTTAGTGAAAGGGAAGGCTACATCCTGAAGAGGCTAAGATAGCAGATAAAGAATACTTTGTGAAAGAGACCTGAAGAGGCTCTGGAATTGTAAAATAATACTTGTAAAAGTTGAAAGAGATAGTGAAATCTCATATATACTCTGAGGACTCTCATATATACTCTGAGGACTGGACGTAACCCTAAGATTAAGGGTGAACCAGTATAAATCGTAGTGTCATATTCTCTAACCCTTACCTCTTTAATTTCATGTTGTTGGAAGAATAGATACTATTTCTGCTATTGCATTACTCAAACGAATTAAGTACGTCGTTTTGTAAATTGTCTGAATCTTTCAAGAAAATCAAGAAGTTTTTAAAGATTTCAAACTTAGACGATTTATCACAATTCAACCCCGCTTCTTCTATATTCTTACATATTACGTGATTTCTATAATAACAAGTAATTTACTTCACTTCTTAATTTTCTATTTTTATTTTTAGTTCTGTTTTTATTTTCAAATTTAGTTAACAATTTTTGTTTGTTTCAAAGTTCAAAGTTCAAACATAAATGAACCAAATCAACTGAAGTACCGATACCAAACCATTACAATTAACTACATTGCAATATACCTTTCATGAACCAAACCAACAAACACGGTTTTCATTTCATATTTTCATTACCATCCGATTCTTCCACAATCCAAAATTCCAAACCAACCACAAACAATCAACATATGATTTTCATTTTTTTATTACCAAAACCAAAAACCAACTTATACATTACAAACTTCAAATCCAATCCAACATTCCAACTCCATCGATAGACAATCCACAGACAATCCAACATTTTCTCCAACCATCGACAGACAATCCACCAAAAATTTCATCACAACACAAGCAATCCTTCACAATTTCATCACAACACAAACAATTAACCATAATCATTCTAACAGAAATTGAATAAGAAAACACACCCAAAGTTAAACCAACATAAATACAATCGGTGATGAGTCAGAGAATCGAGATCTGGGTATTATTCCCAGATCCGAACGCAGAGACGATGATGGTTGTGTCGGAGACAGGAGAGGGACAAGCGACTTTGGTTGTTGGTCGTGGAGGAGGAGGACGGCTGATGTTGCGACTTACAACTTGCGACTTGCAACAGGCAACGAAGAGGGACAGGTGACAGGCAATGACAGAGAAAGGATCGTCGAGGGAGCAGTGGAGGACCGCCGGAGGCTGGAGCATGACCGTCAACCACCGCTGACGATGAGAGGAGAGGAGACTGGAGAGCGACAGAGAGAGGAGCAAAATAAAAAAAAATGAGAAGATGTAGAGGAGAGGAGTTAGGGGGAGGAGTATTTAAGGTTTTTTTTAATTTGGTCCTCCAACTTTTAGAATTTAACGATACCGGCCCAGTATTTTTTGATACTGTTAGTTCCAGCCGGTACTAGCCGAAAATAGCCGGTACCGGTCAGTATCTGAGGCCAGTACCACAATCAAGGATACCGGTCGGAACGATATCTGTATCTGTGGATATAAGTATGATTTTCACTTTCATTTTGATGAGAATAAAGCAAGTATTATAATCTAACCCTTTTATTATTATCTAATCAATAATATAGGGAAAATATTATTATTTAATCTAAACCTAAATTATACTAAATACATTAATATATCACTATAAACAAATAAATAAGTAATCAATAAAAAATAGATAATATAAGTATGGGTAATATTTGTGCACTAGTGACAATAGTTGCCAAGGAGAATAGATTTGGACCCTCTCTCTCCTTAAATCCATTATTTGGCTACTAGTTGTTTTCATTTATATTTTT
>JAOTJB010005478.1:0-11694 GCA_027123815.1 Erythroxylum minutifolium | reverse complement strand
CATTCAATTCAACAAAATAGGAGTTTTGACAAAATAGTTCAAAAGCAATCCCTAAAACTAAATCAGCCTAACATGGTTGATTAATCCAAAGTTTATTACATAAATTGGAGACATTTTCATGACTTTTGCTACACTTTTTGACTCCTATCTCTAGCTTTTGCGCTTAAATTGATTCTTGAGTGTGTATTTTTATTTTATGTAGTTTAAAGGTAAAAATTATTACAAATCAGTGTTCATTGCACTAATTAATTTTTTGAGAATAATTGATAATGCAAAGTACCTTTTTTATTGTAGGAGACTTAAGAAAAAGGAAGTCAAGAAGAAGATGTGGAATGAAAGAAGGCTGAAGTAAAGTCAACGAGAGAATGAGTCGTAATAGGAAGTTTGCCTCGACAAAGTGGATCTGTCGCCACGGAAAAACACACAGAATCAAGGCTGAACATTCGGGGAAAAGTTCACCGCAGCGAAGATTAATTTTTTCGCTACGGCAACGGAACCAGTAACAGAACAAAACCTTTCAGGAAAATTTCGCAGTGGCGAACCTTCAAAAACCCAGACCAATTTCAGAAAAATCACCCACTGTGCGACCCGACCCAGCATCCTTCATTTAAAAACCTACCAAATTAGGATATAGCAGAGAGAGAGAGAAAAAAACACAATTTTGAACAAGCTTGCAGAGGATACTCACACTCACGACTCTTCCTCTCCACTTGACCATCATCAATCACTTCTTTCAATTTTTCTATTGCCACATTCATTATCTGTTGTTGCTGCCACAGATGCTCTTGGTGGGTTTCTGGTTGTGAGTTCTCCCAAAGCAATGCTTGGCTAAACACCATTTCCTCTTGAAGATGTAGCAATGGCTTGAGTTTAATGGGCTTCAAAGTGAAGTAGTTTGTTCATATTTAACTACATTATTGTGAACTCCTTAGTTAGGATTTATGCTTTGTAGTTGGATTTTCTTGATTATAATTTAATCAAGTGATGAACAATGTACTGTGTTATTGGGTTTGTCGATGTAGAACTTGGAGCTTGAATATATGAAGTCTCACTTATGTCATTTAGTGATTTTGTTAATTCTCTTTTATCTACCTAGTTGTGTTTGATATTGAGATGATACTTGGTCACCAAATTGACCATTTGCATTAACTTACCCTTGGCACTCATTAAGATGCATTCAACAAGGTTATAAGAAATGGAGTTCATTGATTAAAACCTTGGACTTAAAGAGCTCTTTAAGGTTTAGCATTTGGAAACTTAGTGATTTTTACTCCCACAAAGATTTATTTTGAACTATGATAGCCAAAGATCACTTTTCAATAGGATTTTATCATATTTGATCATTGTTTTAACGTTCGATTTCTTATTCCCAAAAATCCTAAATATTTTTTTACATACTTCCCTTTCAATTAGTTTAATTTTGTTATTTCTCCAAAGAACCAAAACCCCCTTCCTAACCAATTTAGTTGCATTTCATGACCTTTAGGCTAGTTTATATCCATTGCATTAGATTCCAATTAAGTGAGACAACCCAAGGTTGCATTCTATATTACAATCCTTAGAATTCAATTTTTAATTCGACCTCCAAGGGTAAAATCGAAAGACGAAGCAGATCAGGCAAGCTAGCCTTTCATCTCCTTTTTTATGCTCCAAGCATCAACCATCTTCTCCATAGGTACTTCCGTGGTTAAAAAGGTGAAGAGAGAACCCAATACTCTTCTCTTCTCTAGCACCTCCACTGCTCCCTTCTCTGCGCTACTCTTTATTTTTGTATTTAGTTTCAGTCCTCCCTACTGTTCACTTCCCTTTGATACTGTGCATTTTAATTTAAAAGTCTTGCACCTATTGAATGCATACATTGTCTGTGTTTAATGCAAATGTTTGCGTTAAATATAGACATTGTTTGCAAATGCAGATGACTGCATTAAAAACAGACATTTGATTTGCGTTGAATGTAGGTATGATTTGCATCAAACATAGGCCTAGTTTGCGTTTCTGCCCAAACATATGCTGCATTGCCATTTTGCTTACCTTTACCTGTTTTCCTTCTTTATTTTAACCCATCATTTTCGTGTTACCCGTTCATGTCACTCATATATGCTTTCCATTAAATATGTTCTCCATTAAATATGCTATCTTGCATAGATGCCATTAACATCGCATAAATTAATGAAACCTAATTGCTAAATAACCTAGGATACGATCTCAAGATTTAATTTAATAGCGGCATTGCATAATGGAAAATGATCAATATAAGTGGTAACCTCACATATTAGGGTAATCTAAACTAAGTTACATTGTTTCTAATAATACGGGATAGTTAAATGCTACTAACAAACATTAAAAGTAATGATTGTAGATTACATTTAATTTTATAGCAATAGGTTTGAAATAAAAAGTCAAAATAACATTTTAAGATCATCCATTCCAAAACCCAATCAAATCACTAAAAACAACATAACAATTAGAAAAGAAGTTACGTGCTAATATGATAAAATGGATTAACTGTGACTTGACGTCGATATCCTCATTAAACCTACAATGGGAAGCTAGCCTTCCATCCCTTTTTTTTTGCTCCAAGCATCAACCAGTTTCTCCATAGGTACTTCTTTGGTTGAAAAGGTGAAGAGAGAATGAATTACTCTTCTCTTCTTTAGCACCTCCACTGCTCCCTTCTCAGCACTACTCTTTATTTTTCTATTTAGTTTCCCATCCACCCTACTGTTCACTCCCCTTTGTCACTGTACATTTTAATTTAAAAGCCTTGCATCTATTGAATGCATTCATTGTCTACATTTAACACAAATGTTTATGTTAAACGAAGACATTGCTTGAAAACACAGATGCCTGCATTACATACAGACATCTGATCTGTGTTAAACGTAGGCATAGTCAACATTTCTGCCCCAACGTCTGGTGCAATGTCATTTTGCTCACCTTTAGCTGCTTTCCTTCTATATTTTCCTCCACCATTTCGGTGTTGCCTGTTCACATCACTTACATGTGCTTTCCATTAAATATTCCATCTTGCATGGATGCCATTAAAGTCACAAACATTATTGAAACCTAACAACCAAATAACCTAGTATACGATCTCTAGATTCAATTTAGTAGTAGCATTACGAATTGGAAAACGGTCAATACAAGTCATAACCTTACTTTTTCTACTTATCTAACGTAAGTTATGATGTTCCTAATGATACGGGATCATTAAATGCTACTAACAAACATTAAAAGCACTGATTATGGATTACATTCAATTTTATAGCAATAGGTTTGAAATAAAATAATCAAATAACATATTAAGATCAACCATTCCAGCACCAATCAAATCACAAAAAACAACATAACAATTCCAAAAGAAATTACACGTTAATATGATAAATTGGCTTAACCATGACTTGACGTTGATATCCTCATTAAACTGACAATGAGAAGCTAGCCTTCCATCTCTATTTTTAAGCTCCAATCATCAACCATCTTCTCCATAGCTACTTCGATGGTGAAGAAAGTGAAGAGAGAACTGAATATTTTTCTACTTAGTTTTCGGTCCTCCCTACTGTTCACTACTCTCCATTTTTGTACTTAGTTTTCGGTCCTCCCTATTGATCACTCCCCTTTCTTACTGTGTGTTTTAATTTAGAAGTCTTATTATACCTATTGAATGCATACATTGTCTGTGTTTAATGCAAATGTTTGTGTTAAATGTAAAAATTGTCTGCAAACGTAGATGCTTGCATTAAATGTAGACGTCTAATTTGCGTTAAACGTAGGCACGGTTCGCGTTTCGGCCACAAAGTATATTGTATTGCCATTTTGCTAACCTTCAGCTACTTTCCTTCTACGTTTTTATCCATTATTTTGGTACTGCCTGTTCATATGACTCACATGTGCTTTGTATTAAATATGTTGCCTATTAAATATGATATATTGCTTGGATGTCATTAAAATCGCATACATTAATGACACCTAACAACCAACAAACCTAGGAAACGATGTAACATCCCATCATCGATGGGAAGGGTAAAATAGTAAATTGGAACGGGTCAAACGATCTCTAGATTTAATTTAGCAGCCAAATTATGAAACGAAAAACGATTAATAGAAATAATAACCTTACATGTTCAGGTCATCTAACCTAAGTTATGTTGTTTTTAACGGTACGGGACCATTACATATTACTGAAAAGCACTAAAAGTAATGATTATGGATTACATTCAATGTTATAAGAATATGCTCTAAATAAAATAATCAAAATAACATATTAAGATCATCCATTTCAAATCCCAATCAAATCACTACAAAAACATAACAATTCGAAAAGAAATTACACATTATATGGTAAATTGGCTTCACTGTGAAGGGGCAATGATATCCTCGTTGAACCGACATTGGGAAGCTAGACTTCCATCTCTATTTTTATGCTCCAATCATCAACCATCTTCTCCATAGCTGCTTCAATGGTGAAGAAAGTGAAAAGCGAACTGAATACTCTTCTCTTCTCCAGCACCTCCAATGCTCCCTTCTCTACGCTACTCTCTATTTTTCTATTTAGTTTTCTGTCCACCATATTGTTTACTCCCCCTAGTTATTGTGAGTTTTAATTTAAAAGCCTTACACCTATTGAATGCTTATATTGCCTGCGTTTAACGCAAATGTTTGCTTTAAACGTAGATATTGTCTGCAGATGTAGTTACATGCATTAAATATAGATGTCTGATCTGTATTAAACATAGGCATAGTCTACCTTTCTTCCCCAATGTCTGCTGCATTGTCATTTTGCTCACCTTTATCTCCTTTCCTTCTGCGTTTTGATCCTTCATTTTCTTGTTGTCTTTTCATGTCACTCACTTGTGCTTTCCATTAAATATATTTTCAATTAAATAGCTATCTTGCATGGATGCCATTAAAATCACTTAACTTAATGAAACTTAATTACCAAATAACCCTGGATATGATCTCTAGACTAAACTTAGTAGCGACATTACAAAATGGAAAATGGTCAATATAAGAAGTAACCTCACATGTTTAGGTTATCTAACCTAAGTTATGTTGTTCCTAATGATAGTGGAACATTAAATGCTACTAACAAACATTAAAAGTAATGATTATAGATTACTTCAATTTATAGCAATAGGTTAGAAATAAAAAGTCAAAATAACATATTAATGTCATCCATTCTAAAACCCAATCAAATCACTAAAAACAATATAATAATTCGAAATGAAATTACACGTTAATATGGTAAAATGTCTTAACCGTGACTTGGCGTCATTATCCTCATTATACTAACATTGGGAACCTAGCCTTCCATCACCATTTTTATGCTCCAAGCATTAACCATCTTCTCTATAGTTACTTCGGTGGTCAAAAAAAAATAAAGAGAGAATCGAGTACTGTTCTCTTCCCCAGCACCTCCACTGCTCCCTTCCTTGTTCTACACTCTATTTTTCTGTTTAGTTTTCGGTCCACCCGACTATTCACTCTCGTTTGTTACTGTGTATTTTCATTTAAAAGTGTTACACCTATTGAACGAGTACGTTGTCTGCGTTTAATGACAGCATTTGCATTAAATGTAGACGTTGTTTGTGAACGTAGATGCTTGCATTGAACACAGACGTCTTATCTGTGTTAAATGTTGACATGGCTACATTTCTACCCTAACTTCTGCTGCATTATCATTTTGATCATCTTTAGTTATTTTACTTCTACATTTTGATCCGTCATTTTGGTGTTGCCTATTCATATCACTCACATGTGCTTTCCATTAAATATGTTGTCCTGCTTGTCTATTAAATATGTTATCATGTATGGATGCCATTAAGATTGCATACAATAAAGAAACCTAACTACCAAATAACCTAGATTTAATTTATTAGGGGTATTACGAAATGGAAAATGATATCTAGATTTAAATTAGTAGGGGCATTACGAAACGGAAAACGATCAAAATAAGTGGTTACCTCATAT
Source organism: Erythroxylum minutifolium (assembly GCA_027123815.1). NCBI lineage: Eukaryota > Viridiplantae > Streptophyta > Magnoliopsida > Malpighiales > Erythroxylaceae > Erythroxylum > Erythroxylum minutifolium. Next base: position 5,724 of record JAOTJB010005478.1, on the reverse strand, counting down.
GTTCTAGTTATCTAACCGAAGATACATTGTTCCTAACGATACGGGAATATTAGATGCTACTAACAAACATTAAAAGTAAAGATTATGGATTACATTCAATTTTATAGCAATAGGTTTAAAATAAAACAATCAAAATAACATATTATGATCATCAATTTTAACACCCAATCAAATCACTGAAAACAACATAATAATTCCAAAAGAAATTACACGTTAATATGATAAATTGGCTTAACCATGACTTGGCATCGATGTCCTCATTGAATCGACATTACAAAGCTAGCCTTCCATCTCTATTTTTATGCTCCAATCATCATCCATCATGTCCGTAGCTACTTCGACGGTGACGAAAGTGAAGAGAGAACCTAATACTTTTCTCTTATCCAACACCTCCACTGCTCCCTTGCACCTATTGAATGCATACATTGTTTGCATTTAACGCAAATGTTTGCATTAAAGGTAAATGCTTTCCTTCTACATTTTTATCCAACATTTTGGTGCTGCTTTTCACGTCACTCACATGTGCTTTGCTTTAAATATGTGTCCATTAAATATGATATCTTACTTGGATGCCATTAAAATCGCATACATTAATGAAACCTAACTATCAACTAACCTCGGAAACGATCTCTAGAATTAATTTAACAGTGACATTATGAAACGAAAATGATCAATATAAACATTAACCTTACATGTTCAAGTTATCTAATCTAAGTTGTGTTATTCCTAATGATACGGGATCATTACATGCTACTAAGAAACATTAGAAGTAATGATTATGGATTACATTCAATGTTATAACAATATGCTCAAAATAAAACAATCAAAATAACATATTAAGATAATCCACTCTGAATCCCAATCAAATCACCAAAAACAACACAACAATTCGAAAAGAAATTACACATTAATATGGTAAATTGGCTTAAGCGTGAAAGGCGTCGATACCCTCATTGAATTGGCATTGGGAAGCTAGACTTCCATCTCCATTCTAATGCTCCAATCATCAACCATCTTCTCCATAGCTGCTTCGATGGTGAAGAAAGTAAAGAGCAAACCGAATACTCTTCTCTTTTCCAACACCTCTAGTGCTCCCTTCTCTGTGTTACTCTCTATTTTTCTATTTAGTTTTTTATCCACCATACTGTTTACTTCCCCTAGTTACTGTGCATTTTAATTTAAAAGCCTTACACCTATTGAACACTTATATTGTTTGCTAACGTAGATATTATCTGTGAATGTAGATGCATGCATTAAACATAGATGTCTAATTTGTATTAAATGTAGGCATGGCCTGCCTTTATTCCCCAACTTTTGTTGCATTGTCATTTTGCTCACCTTTAGGTCGTTTCCTTCTGTGTTTTGATCCATTGTTTTTCTGTTCCCTTTTCATGTCACTCACTTGTGCTTTCCATTAATTATGTTTTCCATTAAATATGCTATCATGCATGGTTGTCATTAAAATCACTTAACTTAGTGAAACCTAACTGCCAAATAACCTTGGATATAATCTCTAGATTTAATTTAGGAGTAGCATTACAAAATGGAAAATGGTTAATATAAGTAGTAACCTCACATATTCAGGTTATCTAACCTAAGTTACGTTGTTCCTAATGATACTAGATCATTAAATACTACTAACAAACATTTGAAGTAATGATTATAAATTACTTTCAATTTATAACAATAGGTTAGAAATAAAATAGTCAAAATAACATATTATTATTTTGGTAACCTAATCAAATCACTGAAAACAAGATAAGAATTCGAAATGAAATTACAAGTTAATATGGTAAAATGTCTTAACCATGACTTGGCATCAATATCCTCATTATACCTACATTGGGAAGCTAGCCTTCTATCTCCATTTTTATGCTCCAAGCATTAACCATCTTCTCTATAGCTACTTTGGTGGTGAAAAAAGTGAAGAGAGAATCAAGTTCTTTTCTCTTCCCCAACACCTCCACTGCTCCCTTCTCTATGCTACACTCTATTTTTCTGTTTAATTTTTGGTTTGCCCTACTATTCACTCCCCTTTGTTACTGTGCATTTTAATTTAAAAGTGTTGCACTTATTGAATGCATACATTGTTTGCATTTAACAAAAACATTTGCGTTAAATGTAGACGTTGTTTGGGAATGCAGATGCCTACATAAAATGCAGACGTCTGATCTGTGTTAAATGTCGACCTGGCTGTATTTATACCCCAACTTTTACTACATTGTCATTTTGCTCACCTTTAGTTGTTTTCCTTCTAAATTTTGATCCATCATTTTGGTGTTGCCTGTGCATGTCACTCACATATGCTTTCCATTAAATATGTTATCCTGCTTGTCCCTTAAGTATGTTATCTTGCATGGATGCCATTAAAATTGCATACATTAAAGAAACCTAACTACCAAATAACCTAGGAAACGATACCCAGATTTAATTTAGCAAAGGCATTATGAATGGAAAACGGTTAATATAAGTAGTAACCTCATATGTTCTGGTTATCTAACCTAAGTTAGATTGCTCCTAACAATACAGGATCATTAAATGCTACTAACAAACATTAATAGTAATGATTATGGATTACATTCAATGTTATATGAATAGGTTTGAAATAAAACAATCAAAATAACATATTATGATCATCCATTCCAAAACCCAATCAAATCACCAAAAACAATATAATAATTCAAAAAGAGATTACAAGTTAATATGATAAAATGACTTAGCCGTGACTTGGCGATAATATCCTCGTTGAACCATCATAGGAAAGCTAGCCTTCCATCTCCATTTTTTTGCTCCAAGCATCAACCATCTTTTCCATAGCTACTTTGGTGGTGAAAAAAGTGAAGAGGGAATCGAATACTCTTCTCTTCTACAGCACCTCCATACTCCCTTCTCTATACCACTCTATTTTTCTATTTAGTTTTCAGTTCACCACATTATTCACTCCCCCTTATTACTGTGTGTTTTAATTTAATAGCCTTGGACCTATTGAATGCATACATTGTCTACGTTTAACGTAAATGTTTGCATTTAACATAGAAATTATCTCTGAATGCAGATGTATGCATTAAACGTAGACATTTGATATACGTTAAACGTAGGCATGGTCTACATTTCTATGCTAACTTCTACTACATTGTCATTTTGCTCACCTTTAGCTGCTTTCCTTTTACGTTTTGATCCATCATTTTGGTGTTGCTTGTTCATGTCAGTCGCATGTGGTTTCTATTATATATGCCATCTTGCATAGATGCTAGTAAAATCACGTACACCTTTGTATGAAACATTCACCACTATGAGCCACTTTGTTTCATCTTCTTTATGTTTTCATTTTTCTTCTCTTCTTGTTGTCTTTTTTAATTCTGTGGTGTTTAGTAAGCCTGTCATAGCTTCTATAAAGAGTAATCTCTATTTAATTACCGCATTACAAATAAAATCCTTATTGAGAATATATTGAAACAAAATTTCAAAATATAAGGAATAACCAGATCTTATTAAACAAAAAAGAAGAAATCATGTTCCCTACAATCATTGGGATGTAATATACATCCTCTAAATATAACTTATGATCACTAAGAAAGTCTGATATAACTACTCCCACTGCTTTTTCCGAAATATAGGATCCATCTACTATCTTGACTTGAAACTAGCCTTTAAGTAGTCTTTTCCTTTGCTGAAACCCCTACATAGAATTACAAACATGGTTAGTGGCTCCTATATCTAATATCCAATAATAGATGAAGCTGCCACTTTTCTAGTTCCTAACAAACTTAGGAAACCAATATCTTGTTTGCTATTGAGGGTCTCAAAATAGATAGTGTAGTTCCTCTTCCAGTGGCCCTTCTCACCACAGTGGAAACACTTTCCCTTGGTGTCCTCTTTGGTCTTCTTTTTCATGGGTTGGGCCTTGACTCCTATTTCGGCCTTTCCTTTGTTTACACCCTTCTTCTTTTGCTTGCCCTTACCCTTAGGCTTAGAAAAAGATGCCACATAAGCCTCTGGCATATTTTTTTCCATTTTTTTCCTCTATGGACATTTTCGCCACGACAACATCAAATTTTTGCCACAGCAAAGATAAAATCTGCTTAAGCTACCCAATCATGTCTTCGACTTTTTATTTATCATATTACCACTCTACCCCTATATGTCACTCATCCAGTCATTTTCTTTTCCTACTCTCTTCGTCTTTTCACTTTGTTATTTTCTTAAGTTTATCGATTCTCCCTTTCACAACCCTATTTTGCCACGGCCACTCTTCTCTGCCCCTCCTCCCGTTTTCCATTCCTAATCACCTTCACTCTCAATTCTCTTTCTGCGAAGCTTTCTCCTCATCTTTGTAAGTATCTCAGTGTCCCTTCTTCATCCATTTTTATTTGTGTTGTTGATATTTAGGGTAGCACAGCTGGACATATCATCCTCTCTGGAATATTTTGTCGCGACAAAGTGGAGTACGCCGTGACAAAGTTTTGATTTGCTCTATTTTTTATTTAGTTTGTTTAATTGTAGGCAAATGACTTGAACTAAAAACCCTACCCCTTCTAGTGAACCTGACTTACTTGACAATGAGTATATTTGAAGAATTATATGAAAAAGTTAATGCCAGACCTCTTATCAAAGAACAACCCTTTCCACTATCACCCCCAGACAACCCTTTTGTTCAGCAACTCCATGCATCCCAACTAACTAGCTTAGTTAAGGAGCGTACCTTAAGTAATGACAAACTAGTTCGTCATTTTTACACCTATGCTCGGTTCCATAATTGCCTAGCCATTGATTTCTATGGCATTAGGGATCCCCAAGCCTTCACCATCTCCAACATCTGCCACCACTTTGATCTTTCCCCTTGTTACCGCTACCATTTTGACCAACTCATCCACAACTAACCTGTGGCCGATGTTACTCGCACCCTCTATCCAGAGGGTACTGAATGGCATCAACCAAGCTATACTGAGCTTTACATTAAATGCTCTGAGTTACGACCAGAGACTTGTCCTTGGTTGCATTTGGTCTGTAACAACATCGTTCCCACCACCCACCTAGCCAACGTCACCAAATGCCAAGCTCTCTACATCTACCTCCTAATGACTGGCTGTCTGGTCAACACAGCTGACGTTATTGCTTCCGCCCTTTATGACTCCATCAATACACCTAAACTAACAAACGTCAGAGCTTTCCCTTACCTTGTTTTATATATTTTTTGCGCCCACAAAGTCCTCAAGTTCAATAATGACATATATTTTGAACTGGCCCCACTCTTTAGGTACGACTGCCTAGAACACCCTACCTTTATACCGCCGCCCCTTCTCTTACCTATATCTGATGTTGGTACAACCTCAGTAACCGGTGCACCCACTGAGCATGACTAGCTAGCTCTAGAATTCCCTGAACCTGTCACCTTAGTGACCCTTGCTAGCAAGCTTGACGGACTTTCTGTTGATCTTGACTAACTCTATCTCACTCTCCTAGGCGAGATCTAGCAACAGACGCATTGAGATGCCATGCATAATCAAGACATGTGTTATCATGATTGCATAGATGCTTTGTAACATCCCGTTTCCATATTACGGGTTGAATTATAGAAATTGGTACACGGGAGATCAATCGAGAAATTAGGAAAAACACATCTCATGCTCATGCTATAGTGAACAGTGATTTTTGCACATGAAAAATATCTGTACATGCATTCATGACATTTTCCCGGTATAGTTGAGAATAAATGGGAATTTT
>JAOTJB010005444.1:0-11695 GCA_027123815.1 Erythroxylum minutifolium | reverse complement strand
AATTGGTTTTCAAAAGTGTTATTACCGTGTGCAAAAGGTCTATAAGCCTTAGGAGTTGAGTTTGGATGTCGACAGTCTTTGGTTTAGAAGTTGAGTCTCGGATCGTTAAGTTGATGCCTTTAACAGTCAGATGATTTCGACCTCAGTGAAAGTACTTGTTGACAATTCTTAGGATGTAAAGGACATTGAATAAGCTAGGCTTAGTCTGATCTATTTTACTAAATAACGTCTTTTTCTTCTTTATTTGATTTTATAATGATAGCATGGTTGGAAGAAGAAGGGGAAGTCGTCGCAACGCTGGACCTTTGCGACCCGAGCCAAAGGAACATAGCAGTGAAGCAGTCATAGAACCTAAGGTTGCTAGCTCATTGGCTTATAGACAACCTCATCCTGAAGCATTGTCGGCTGTAGCGCAGCTGGGTTTGTCACCTATGCCGAGGGAGGCTCTGCAGCAGGTGATGACTTGGTAGGCACAATACATTACACAGCAGTAGCCTGGGACTGGAGAACCATAGATGCTATCACAGGTACCGTCACCTCAGCAGTTAGTAGTGGTACCTAGTGCTACGTTAGAGCAACATCCGATGCTTGAAATCTTGAGGTATATTAAGGAAGCAAGAAACTCGGGTGTGGTACCTTTGATAGACGCGGTGATGTTACTAAGTCCAAAACTTGGATGAGACGGGCCGTAGAGACATTCCACGATATGGGTTGTCTGACGAGATGAAGCTGAAGGTAGTTGTCCGATTGCTGGAGAGTGATGCTAGAGTTTTGTGGGAAAATGTCAAGGACACTACCATAATCAGATATCCTGGATGGATTTTATCAACGAATTCAACGAACAATATTATACCAGATTTGATAGAGATCTGAAGAAGGCTACCTTCTTTGTACTACTATAAGGGAATAGGTCAGTGCACGAGTTTGAGACGAAGTTGAGAGAGCTTGCCACATATGTCCCAGAATATGTGGTAGATGAAGAAAATCTATGTGTTTGGTTTGAAACTGGATTGCATTTGGCAATCTAGGAAAGGATGACGATTACCCTTACCACCACGTTCAAGGAGATGGTATAGTTGTCCAAGATAGTAAAGAGGTTAGTGAAAGAGCGTGGGAGACAGTGGGAGGAAAAGAACTGGAAAAGGAAGGGAGGAGGCCCCTCTAGCCAACAGCCTAAAAAGAGCCGTGGTAGTTCAGCTCTGGGTAGTACTGGAAGCGCTACGTCATTAGCTATTAGTTTACGATCATCATGACTAGGAGGTCAAAGTACTGCCCCTACTACCAACTCTGCTTCTTTAGCTCGAGCTTGACCATCTTGGTCCAAAAAATGTAGAAACTATAGAAAGGTACATTTAGGAAAGTGTATGGAGTTAAGAAAGTATTTTCATTGTGGAGAGATAGGGTACTTGAGGAGAGATTGTCCATAGCTGGCTTGGACTTCAACTCGAGAGGGAGATAGCTCGGTGCAACCAGTCAGATACCTAGGGGAGATTGCTAGGGTAGGTGTTCAGTCTTCTGGATCCATACAGAGGATTGGTGTGGGTAGTAGTATACCTCTAACAGGTCAGCAGTGTTTTGCTTTACGAGCTCAAGCACGAGTTTATGCAATAACGGAAGAGGATGTTCAAGCCAATCCGGAAACGATTACAAGTACTTTCAAGATGAACATTTTTATGTTTTTGTATTGTTATATTATGATGCATGCTCTGTGTAGTACCGGTAAACTCATAAATAGTATGAGCTACTATCGCATAGTGTTATAAGGTGTTATGTGTGTTTTTAGAAGAGATGCTAAAGTTCTGATCGACACTACCGCGTAAAGGTCCTTTGTCATTGTGACTTTTGCAGAGGACATTAATCATCCTCTGAAGCCGTTAGATCCCCATCTTATTATAGTTACCCCTCTTAGAGAGCAAGTGGCTTATGATAAAGCATATAAGGCCTGTGAGATAAAGGTCGGTGATGCTATATTAGAGGTAGATCTTACTCCCCTTAATCTCCAGGATTTCTAAGTGATATTGGGGATTGACTGGTTAAAGAGGTATCATGCTAGGGTTGATTGTTTTAAGAAAGAGGTGGAGTTTGACAGTTAGGGTGGAGTTGTGATTAAATTTATTGGTGATTGACGGAGACTCCCAAGTTGTTTAATATTGATGGTTAAGGCTAAGATGTTGATTCGTAGGGGATGCTAAGCATATCTCGCACATGTGATTGATACTTCGACATAGAGGGTCAAACTTAGAGATATTCCTATTGTATACGAGTTTTTCAATGTCTTTCCGGAGGAGTTACCTAGAATGCCACCTAATTGAGAATTTGATTTTGCAATTGACTTGGTCCCAGGGACAATATCGATATCTTTACCACTGGATTGCATGGCACCAGCTGAATTGAAAGAGCTGAAGGTTCAGTTGCAAAAGTTATTAGACAAGGGCTTCATCAGACCAAGTCATTCACTATAGGTATCACCAGTAATGTTTGTGAAGGAAAAGGATGGGACCCTCTGCTTATGTGTTGATTATCGGCAGTTAAACAGGGTTACCATCAAGAATAAATATCCACTCCCCAGGATCGATGACTTGTTTGATCAGTTGAGACGAGCTACAATATTCTCAAAGATAGATATGAGGTTTGGGTTCCATCAGTTGAAGATTGATGAAAGTGATGTGCATAAGACTGCTTTTCTAACAAGGTATGGACACTATGAATTTTTGGTGATGCCGTTCAGATTGACAAATACACCTGCATCATTTATGGATCTTATGAACAGGGTGTTTCATCCTTATTTAGATCAGTTTGTCATAGTCCCCATTAATGACCTTCCGATTTATTCTAAAGATAGGGAGGAGCATGCTAGACATCTCCGTATTGTGCTGCAAATACTTCGTGAAAGACAGTTGTACTCCAAGGTTTCAAAGTGTGAATTTTAGCTAAAGGAGATAAGATTCCTTGGGCATGTGGTATCAGGAGAAGGTATTTTTGTGGACTAAAAAAAAGTGGAAGCTATACTTGATGGGGACAGCCCAAGAATTTGACAGAAGTCCGCAGCTTTCTAGGGTTAGCTGGTTATTATCAGAGACTCGTTGAGGGTTTCTCAGTACTTACAACCCCTTTATTAAGGCTTACCCGTAAAATTTCAGTGTGATGACAAATGCGAGGTGAGTTTTTAGGAACTAAAGAGATGATTAACTTCTGCACCAGTGTTTACTCTACCTACCCATGGGGTTGTGTATGAGGTATACAGTGATGCCAGTCATCAGGGACTTGGGTGTGTACTTATGCATGATGGGTGAGTGATCGCATATGCTTCTAGACAGTTAAAGAAGCATAAACTAAATTATCCTATTTATGATTTGGAGCTTACAGCGATGGTGTTTGGACTCAAGATTTGAAGACACTATCTTTATGGGGAGACTTGCCATATATACACTGACCACAAGAGTCTAAAGTGTCTAAGGACATAGAGGGAGTTAAACCTAAGACAAATGAGATGGATGGGGTTAATTAAGGATTATGACTTAGTGATTGAGTATCACCCGGGAAAAGTAAATATGGTAACCGATGCACTGAGTCGTAAGTCCTGTTCGGTAGTAACTGTTAGGCAAAATCCTTATATGATTTAATGAGTATATGGAGCCTTGAGGTTGGACTCTCAGTGGCTGAGGATGACGGAACACTATTAGCACAGTTTGAAGTTCGGCCAACACTATTTGATGAGATCAAGATATTACAGGTCGATAATCCTGAGTTAAAGGTCATTAAAGAGAAATTACTATCCAAAAAGGATAAGGGGTTTTGGCTGAGAGAATACGAGTTGTTAGTCTTTAGAGATAGAGTCTGTGTGCCAGATAACCAGGGTCTCAAGCGAGCTATTTTGGAAGAAGCTCACATTTCAGCTTATGCTATGCATCCTGGTAGCGCCAAGATGTATCAAACTCTTATAGAGAGCTATTGGTGGCCAAAGATGAAGAGAGAGATAGCGGAATTTGTGGCCAGATGCCTTCTTTGTCAACAAATAAAGACAGAGCATCAAAAGCTAGCGGGTATGTTATAGTCTTTACCTATTTCGCAATGGAAGTGGAAGCATGTGACAATGGATTTGGTAGTTGGACTACCTTGTACATTGAAAGGTCATGATGCTATTTGGGTTATAATGGATAGATTGACAAAATCTGCTCATTTTCTGCCTATCCACACAACCTATTCGTTGGAGGGTTTAGCAAAGCTGTATATCGATGAGATTGTGAAGCTTCACGGAGTGTCAGTTTTTATAATATCGGATAGGGATCTGAGATTCACCTCCTGATTTTGGCCAAAATTCTAGGAATCTTTGGGGACTAAACTAAAGTTTAATATTGCCTTCCATCCTCAGACTGATGGTCAGTCAAAAAAGACTATTCAGACGCTAGAGGACATACTAAGAGCATGTGTGATGGAGTTCTAAGGGAGTTGGGACTTGCACTTGCCTTTGATAGAATTTGCTTATAACAATAGTTATCAAACAAGTATCGATACGCCACCATATGAAGAACTTTATGGAAGAAAGTGCAGGACAACTTTATGTTGGGATGAGATTGGTACAACCAAAGTCGAAGGAGCTGAATTGATAGAAGTTACCACTTAGAAAGTAAAAGTCATCCGGAAGAAGATGAAAGTCGCCTAGGATCTTCAAAAGAATTATGCGGATAAGAGGCGACGACTATTAGAGTTTGCAGTTGGTGATATGGTTTTCTTGCAGATATCACCATGTAAAGGTATTATCCGATTTTAGAGCTAAGGGAAGCTGAACCCTCTATATATCAGACCTTTTTGTATCTTAGAGCGTGTCAGAACTGTGGCGTATCGGTTGGAATTGCCACAGGATTTGGATAGGATCCATAATGTGTTCTATGTCTCGATTCTTAAGAAGTATATACTGGATCATCTCATCTTTTAGAGACACCTCCAGTGGAGCTGAAAGAAAACTTGAGTTTTAAGGTGAAACCAATTCATATTCTGGATCGGCAGATAAAGAGGTTGCGCAGTAAGGAAGTTCCCATGGTCAAAGTTCTTTAGAAGAGCGACAGGCTCAAATAGATGATATGGGAGCTTGAGGAGTTTTTTATTTGTATCCTCGACTTAGGAGTTTTAAGGACGAAACTCTTTTAGGGTGAGGAATTGTAACGTCGGACTCTCTGGGCCCCTTTATATTGGTTTATACTTGGAGATACTACTGTATGTTGATATATACATGGTTGTATATGAGTTCAAAAATGTATTTGAATCCTTTTGGTATATATGCCGGTGATATATAATGTTATATGCCCTTAATGAACTTAGAGTTCATCGGTATGCGAAATCTTGGAGATTTCTAACACATAAGCTTCTAAGTGTGTAAAACTGAGTCCATTGGATGGATATAACCATAGTGGCCGAGTTAAATGTGTTCTAACACCTTAGAGGTAATTAGACATGATTTATAGGCTTATTGGACACTTAGAAAGCTTAATTGAAAAAGTTGATATATATAATGGATTTAAAAGCAAATTTTCAATCCTTGGAGGACCAATATATAATTTTATAAAGTTAAGGGGATCAATTATAATTTTCAAAAGTTTGGGGATCAAAATGAAAATAAAAGTTTTGGTCATTTTCAAATCTTGGGCTTAGTTGCAAATTTAGGAAAAATTTGAATGGTATAATGGTAATTTCATATAAGTTAAGGGAAAAAAGGTAAATTCACCAAGTTTGGTAAAACAGAGTCAATATTCTAGACCCTTCTTCCTTGTGTGTGGCTGTGCACCCCACCATTTAGCACTAAAAACTTTGTTTTAATTAAAAGAAAGGAGAAGAAAGGAGAAGAGAGGAGAAGAAGAACCCTTTCGATCATCACCCAATTTTCACTATTTTTTGGATTCTCCAACCCAAACCAAGGTGTTCTAAGTTAATTTGGAATCAACGAACTCAAATCCATCATTAGATTTAAGAAATTATTAAAGGAAAAGATATCACTAAAGGAAAGTTTAGGTAAATTTTGTCTCATCTCTCTCTACATTATGATTTTGAGTTTGGTGTTAAGATATGTTGTTCTCCATGCTTGCAAATGCATGAAATATGGTTTATATGAATGAAATGAGTCATGGAGAAGTCTCCTTAAGCCTAAACTGAGATACCCTCTCTTTGGTGAAAGTTTGTAAAATTTTGAATATCTTTTGAAATTGATGGTTTAAATGAAGAGAGTTAGATTTAATGGAGTAGTGAAATGTGTTATTGTTTGGAAGTGATTGTTATATAACAAGATAGGAGCATGAATTACTATGATAAAGTTGTGAAAATATGAGTTGAAAGTCATACACGTTAGGTGTTTGACAAAATGCCTAAGTGAACTTAGCTTAGGATTTTAAGGATTGTAATGGTGTGCATTGGAAAGAGGTTTTCATGTCTACTTATAGTAAAATTGAAATTTTTCATAGATTGATGAGTAGTGACCTAATGTGCTTAGATAAAAATGTTCTTAATTATGCTTTGAAATGTGTAAATATTAGATCAAAGGCATTAAATGCCTTGGAAAATGCAAAAGAAAGCGTATGAGAACAATAAGGGAAGTAATCATGTGAGAAGCATAATGGCCAAATCCTATAGTTTAAAAAATAGTGATATTGTGTGTTTTATACACTATGTGATGGTGTATAAATATGAGATACATGTTTGGGTGGTAAGTACATTGTATATTGTATGTATAAAGGCTCGGGAGCCGTGGATCAAGGAGCTCGTACCAAGGATTGTTGAAGTCAAAGGAGTGTACACCTTCTTTTGAGGTGAGTTGGGAAAAACATATCTCTGAAATGGGACTAGTACAACTCAAGACATGCATAATGACTTGTATATGAATTTTGAACCTAGGTAATGTATAGTAGAATTGAATCTCAAGTAGATGCTAGTATACTTATGTATTTAATAAATGACATCGTTTTGAATAACTCTTCACACTTATAGTGAAATTGTTATTTTTATTACGTATTTTGAGGAATGATATTGTTTTCAACAAACCTACATTTGTAGTGCAAAAGACAATGTTTTATTTTCTGAAACTACATTTTTTAACAACTTTGCAATTGGAGTGCAAAAGATGACTTTTACTGCCTGAAATAATGTTTTGGAAGTTACATATACGTAACAGTCATGTATACTGCATGTATGCATTCTATTTTGGCTTAGAGCCATGCCAAGGTTCCATTTCATTGGTTCAACTGATAAATAAAGGCATAGTACCTTACTTGATTTTAGTACTAAATATTTATATATGGTTTTTTTGGGATTGGTGAGGTAATGATTGGCCATTTGTGTGCTAGGCACAACAAATTAAGCGACATCGTATCCTTTAATGATGGTACATAAAAATCGAGTCCTCGTATCAACACCTTTCTACGGGATTTGTGGGTAATTGCACACCTAGAAGTTTGGTCACCGATAAGGTTATCACCTAAGGTCATGACGCTCTTGTCGATCGTTGTCTGGACTCACCACAGATGAAAGTCGAGCGAACATTTGGGTGTGCACACTAGTTTAACCGACTAGTGGTGGCACACATAACTATTTTGTCCTATTTTTAGATTTGGATTCCTTACAAGATTTGATTTTACATGTTATGCTTTTATGCTCTTGTGTACCGGGACTAGAACTTATGTTCACTGAATGAGTGATTAATAGCTAGGCCTATATGGTTCCTAACTAGTATGGGATGAGTCATAGACTAGGCCTATGTGTTTCTATGTCATGTATGATCACTTTATAGGTTGTTATATGCATGTTAGATGTGTAAAACTATCCTTAAGTTATTTAGGCCGTCTTGATGTGTACTGAGTTCTATTTACGTTATATGTTTTTTTCCTACTCACTAAGTACATAATGTACTCACCCCTGTCCGCTTCCTAACTATGCAGGTTAATTTGGTAAGCTTGAAGCGCTAAGTTGTTCGTGCGGTCTTTTGACATTTTCAGGGCTCTACCGCACGTGGGTAGCCTTTGTTTTGTACTTTTGTTGTATAGTGGCTTATGATTATATTAATATGCTTTATAATTTTATAAATTAACTATTGACTATCTTATGGTTTGTAAATGACCTTATGTATGAACCTTTTGTATTATCATTGAGATCGCTTTTGAGTGGACTTAAAAGTCCAAAAATTGCGGTAAAGTTTTAATGTAAATATAGAAGTGCGTTTAAAACTGCTTTACAAGTGTTTTAATTAAGTTTTGGGATTTTCAAAATACAATTGTTGTGTTGTCCAAATTTTCTTAAATATATTCAGTTAGCCTTGCATAGTCAGGTTAAGGGTACCGTGAGTATCCTTAGCCCAGATATGCGGAGGTTGTCATGTGCTTAATATGGTTCCGGGTCGTGACAGATGAATTTCAAGCTAATAGTAAGCTCACTTTCAAAGAAGATGATAACAGTACCTTGGCTTAATTTCAAGCACTTATGTGAATGACTAATATCTTATGATGACTTGTCAATTCATAGTATTTGAGCTTAATAAAAGATGTGAAACATTATTATCTTTTTCTTATTTGTATTGATTTTGCTTATGAAATATTATATGTTCAATGTTTTACAATTCTATTGAAACTTGAATTTGTATACCTTTATGTCATAGATTTCGAAATTAAATAATGTATATATGTTATGTCAATGTTTATGGTTTGAATTTAAGTAAACTATTAAGAGACTATAACTCCTCAACTAGGGACATATAAGGGCTGAAGGCTTGTGATATATGTTAAATATCACGATACACTTATATAAGTAAAATTATTTTTTATTTTAGTTTGTTTTATCTGGGTTAGTACTTAAGGTTCAATTGCGTAAGGACAAATAGTGAGTTAAGTGTTAAAGAATTTGATAGGTCAATATTTTACATAATATTTAGGATTTATTTACTTGGTATTTGGCACCTTTACAATATATTTTATTCGAATTGTATTATTTTTTTAATGTTTGGCTTATAGTATTATAGGTGATCAAATTTGTATGATAAACGTAAGATTTATTGCAACTTTCTTCATAGTTATCCAATTGATGAGATTGTGGAGTTATTTGGAACACAAGAAGATGGGAAACATTTTTGTAGGAGCTAATTTAAAAGATGGGAAACATTTTTGTAGGAGCTAATTTTGACTTGAGAATGGTGAAAAGTGGAGAAGTTAGAGAGGAAAATTATAATAGGTACTAGACTTAGAAGCATAAGAGGTTCCTGTCTTCTATAAAGGTCTTAAAAGCTAAAATATAGCACCAGACTAGCACTCAACATAAAGTACAATTGATGTTGAATTCGTCTTTGTTTATATAAAGAAACAGTGTAAAATTGGCACCAATTATGAAGCATATGAGGTGTCAGTTATAAAGCAAACAACAAAGAGTAAAATAAGCAAAATAAAACTAATGAAGATCTTAGATTTATAATAAGTGAATCTGATGTACGTGATTATGGCATTCTTCAAGTTTTAAGTCACCTAAAACTCTGTTTTTTTAATCCTAGTTGTAGATATTTATATTATAATTAATTTAGGAGACTCCTAGCAAACTTCTATTATATTTCTGTTGGACCTCGCTCATATATATAGCCAACCTTAGTAGATTTTTAAGGGATTCTCTAATACTCTTTTGGGAGATTTTATCTTAATTTTTAGTTTGTGTTTCATACTTTTTGTTCATGTTACACAAAGGAGAAAGATTTAAAGCAAGAATTAAAAAAACCAGTGACAACTTTCCTTCAAATATTTTCTTCTACGATTGGATTTATTTACTTATAATTTGTTTTTATTATGTTTATTAGCTAATAACCTTACTTAGGGTTAGGGATGTAGCTTGTAAGGATTAATTTAGTTATTTATGTCTGATTTGACTATTTATTGGTTGAATTTATTCTCTTTGATCTTAATTATTGAATTTGTCATTCCCAACATAGATTCAATTATAGAGGTTGCATATTGACAGATGAAACATAGTCTTTACACTAAGAGAATAAATACTTTATTCCTAGAGAAAGATGGTATCCTATATTTTAGTAATAACCACATAGATTAACTATGTTTAATAAGTTTGATTAGGCTAAGTTATGCATTGATGGATAGCAATTGTCTAGTTAGATATACATGTATACTAAGACTGAGGGCATAGATGTATTAGGTTAATTATTATTTCAACTTAAATAACCAACTGTGTATGATATTTAGATATTTATATAAATGAACCTTGAATTCCTAATATCTATATATTTGATTTCTTTTCATTAGTTTACTTGATTTGTTATAGTTAGTTTGTTAGTTTAATTATCTTAAAATTAACTCTCCTGTTTTATTAGTTTAGAGTTTCAAGAATAATATGATTTAGAACCAATTCTTTATAAGATCAACAATGTGGAATATCTCCAGTTTTATTTAGATATCTACAATTCGCTTTGTATGCTTCCAAATATAAAATGTAGATCACCTTGTTAAAGACCATGTCTCACCATTAAGTTATTAAATAAGTTATATTGGCTGATATATAACCATATTGGAGGCTATGATCAAATATAAGTTTTCTCCAATCTTAACTTGAATTAAGTTAATCAATACTTGTCCTTTAATTTAACTTAATTGCAAATGTGTAGCTACTTCTCTTACCATATTATTAAATATATCTTGAAACTTTTTTCTTCCTTACTCACATAATTGATCTAATTGAAAATTCAAAAGATCATAGACAACTTGAATTTTCAAAAGATTCATCCTTAAATTATCACCTACATTAAAAAATAGTTAAATTAGAAACATTAAAATTAGCTCTCACATTGTAGTCACCAAAAAAATCTAATTTATAAGCATTATCCTTGATACATTCAAAAACTTAAAATGGATCGTCTCCTCTTAGTTGTAATTTAGATCTTCTTTGTTCTGGGAACCTCTACTTTTTTATATATACCATACATAATGTAATACACTACTACCATAAAGCATATACCCGAACATCCAGGGGACATTCAGGAACATGCCCCATGAAAATACATTTTAAAGCAATCACATACACTTATTATGACATCATACAGAACATAAGTAGTCAAATGATCAACTTTGATCATTTCATTCATAAACATAATTTACATCATGGCATTACATTTCTTAATCCGTATATTTACCTCATCAAAGACATCTAAGAGTGTATGATTCTTTTACAAAATTTTTCACACAAAAAAGAAAGCTAAATAAACACAATCTATAAGACTCCTCAGATATCAGCTGACTAGACCTTTGAACCATTATTGTTTCCCAAAATGGACAATACCAGACTTCTACTAGTTTGCCTTAGAGCTAAGTCTTCTTTGTACCTGAAAAATTAACGTTGCAGTTTTGATGAGTTTGCGAATTCAGTGAGTAAACCATCATTAATGTGCTCATTCATGTTAAAAACACAAACATCTCAAAAATAAACCAAATTGATAATATACCTCATCTCAACAATTCATCATGAATTTCACACATTTCAAATACTCATATCAGAATAATCCGATCATTTATCCCAATCATTCATATCATCAACATATATGCACAGATATTGAGTAATGTTTTTTTTTCATTCATTCATATGATACATTTGAAAATATAATGGCAAATGCATATGCATATGTGACTCCAATTTCATTTTTATTTTGTTGTGACCGAGTGCCTATTTACTG
>JAOTJB010005375.1:0-11698 GCA_027123815.1 Erythroxylum minutifolium | reverse complement strand
GTCAGAAACACTTCCAATTATGCTAACCCATTCAAAAAGACCAATTTACCCTTTTCCATAAGTGAGGGGATGTTACAATCTCATTCAGGATAATTGATGTATTTGAATCTTCTAAAGAATAACAAGACAAAAGATGGATAATAATGGACATAGAGTTGGAAGAAGCGATGAAGGTCTCTGTTCATGAAGTAGAAAAAGCGAAAGAGACGAAGGTGATTAAGGAAGAAAGAGAGCAACTTACCTTCGTATAGGACAAACTGCTAGATTCAATGGAAGATTCAGGGAGTTTCGTTATTCCCTATTTTATTGACAGATTGTTAATGAGAAGGACATTAATGAAATTAATTGGTTTTCTCAACTTTATCAATATTATCCTTCTGATCATTTTACAATTTGTAGCTTACTCGCAAGCTACAAAATTAATGTTTAACAAAAAGAATGGAAGCAAGCCGCTTATAATTGATCCTGACTGAGTTTTAAAGGATGAAGGTCAAGCTAATGACCATAAATTAGCAAATTTTGTAGTTATATTTAAATTGTTGTGTAGCTAGGTTTGTTTTAAATTCTTAAATAAGTTTTGAATGATTTGGAGCAATTTGGATTTTTAATTCTTTTACTCTCTTAAATCACTTATAAGATAGGGAAACAACCTCGATGTCAAGTAGATTTGGTCTCAACACTATCATCATTACCACCTCTATCATCATAAACGATTTCATGTTTTAACTCTTTTCTTTCATTTTTGTTAGTATTATATTTTTATGTTTTTTGTATATTATGTTTTATTCCCCCTGGTATGTTCGTGTACCCTTCTTCCATTGAGAACAGTATGATGTTCAAGTGTAGGGAGGGTTATGTGTTTTTTTTGTATGTGATTTTGCATATGGTATGATAGTGTTAGGTTGCATTTTGTGAATTGCTTGAATGTATCAATAGCTTAGATGAATTGAAATGTATTTAATTTTGAACATAGTCTATTAGGTTGTGAATAATCATTAGCTCACAAAATTAGTGAATTAGGAGTCTTTGGATAAATATACATTTTAACTAGGATTTAGTGTAAATTTAGCAACCTATAGGCTATCACATTCATTCATAATTTGAGGCCTTTTAACTTAAGTAGCTTAACAAGTATTTTTCATGAAAATGAGTAGCTTAAACAACAAGGTAGGCTAATGAAAAACATTTTTGTTAAATAAATCACTATTCCACTGACCTTTGGGTTATGAATAGAGTTAGTAGCCAGTTGAAAATGTGATATAGCTGAGTAACCAGATTGATAAGCATCACAAATATGCACCTTTGCGTCAAAAAGCTATAATGACATTTCAACTAAGCTATTTAATAAAAACATGACTTAGTTAAGTAACTAGATCGACATCCATTGCCAATGTTTACCTCCACATAAAAAGACTAATTTTATGTTTAAGAATAAAAATTAAAATTTTTTTCCTTAATAAACCTACCGAACTTGTAATAAACTTGACTTTTCATGAAAATATACCTAGGAACAGTTACAGAGTTTGAAGGACCAAAGAATTATTAATATATGTGTACAATTAAGAAGGGTAAATAAATTAAAACTTAGATCTCAATTAATTTGTGTATTTAGTCCAAAGTCCCTATATATAGATTTTTCATGTTAATGATTAAATATAACTTGTATGATTGTGTTTAAGAATAAATTTATTTCATGAAGTTAAAGCCATTGCCTTATTATTGCATTATGTGTTGTATGTATGTTGTTTTGTTTACTTGAGGACAAGTAAACGTTTAAGTGTGGGGATGTTGATAGTTGTGATTTGCATTATGTTTTCAGTTTTAAATTATTATGTATTAAGTGTTAATTTGAGTGTTTAGTGTGTGTTTAGGCTTTAATTGTGTTAGTTTATATGTTTAATTATTTTTTATGGGTTAGTATGAATCTTTAAGCTTAAATGTTATATTTTTGAGGTATCTTGATGTGTGTGTTAGTGTTTCAGGGTAAAGACGAAGAACAGAGAAGTTTTGAAGAGTTTTGGACTAAAACCATGGCCCACGATTGTGGCACAATAGGCCATGATTGTGACAGAAAGAGGCGAGCCAATAAGACATTGGCCACGATCATGCCATTTTGGTCACGATCGTGATAGAGAGCTCTGAACTAGGCCACGATCTTGCATTTTAGGTCACAATCATTATACATAGGGTTAGGCATTGGCCACGACCATGGCAGGCAGGGCCACGATCATGACCTGCTTGGGTTGACACAAAAACTCAAGTTTCATAAGACTTTTTGGATCATTTAGACCCCGAATTAACCATAGGGCTTCCAAAGTATAAATATAAGTTTTGAAGAGACTTGATTAGTTACCAAAAATGAAACCCTAAAAGAGGACCTTGAGAGATCGAGAAAGAGACGAAGGAAGAGAGAAGAGGAAGACGATCTAGACATGATATGCTTTTTGGATTAAGAAGCTTTCCGAAGTCCTGGCCTCCCGTCATCCCATTTAGTTTTGTCCCTATGTATTTTATTTTTATTCAATTATATAATTGGGATATATAGTTAGACTTGCATTGTGGTTGATGTTCTATACTCACCTTTGGATGATTATTTTTGATTTAATAGAATCTGATTGTTTTATGTGTTTATTGAATTAATTATAATTTATTCTGCACTTCAGATCTCGATAATAAACTGAGAGGGTGAATCGAGAGAAAATGATTAATTTGGGCTAACGAGAGTTAGGTAAATTAATAGATTCAGAATTAAATCAAGTTGGTAAATCTTACATAGAGAGATCACATTTAGGTTTCCAATTGTTTATTAGAGAACTTAAGAAATAATTAGGTTTTGGATAAGTTGGTAATTGAAAGAATATAACTTCCCATAATCTGATTAGGGTTTATGCTTTAGGGTTCAATTATAACTTGAGAGAATAATTGACCCTAGGATCATCTAGAACTGTTAATTCAATAAATCTTGTTGACATTAAGGATAAAATTTTTTCCCTTTCTCTCTTTCGGTAAACTCATTGGGTGGAATTTGAGGATATGCGATCATTGTTCAACAAATCGATAAATTTCCATTAATTTTTATTTAAAATTGTTAATCGTCATCGTGATTGTTTTTAATTAAGCATTAATTGTCAATTTATTATTTGTTAGTTGATTTGGTTATTTGATTAGTTAGTCCTCATGTTAAAATTTATTGTTTGTTAAATATTTGTTTAATAGTCTCCGACCTTAGATTTTAGGATTAGATTAACCCTCCTCGTAGGAACGATACCTTAGGTACTACGCGAATGACCCATGCGCTTGTGGAAATATCAAGGTTATAAATAGTTAAAAAAATTCATAGCGTAACACCCCGATCAGTTGCTCTACTAGTTCTTCCTCAACCACCTTTGTCCATTCTTCTTTTTCTTCTTCTTAGACAAAGGTTTTTGGCTTTTCTTCTTCAATTACCTCCTACCACTTCTTTACTTTCTCTTCTTAGATAGAGGATTCTTCTTCGTCTTCTTTTATAAGCTCGTTTCCACTTTTAAAGGTGATTGCCATTACATATTCTTTAGGATCTGTTTTATTAGGACTAGGCAAACCACCATACATCTCATCGGATAATATCTTCATCAACCAGTTGATTCGGTTCACCATATTTTGTATACGAGCCTCTGTTTCCTTATGCCTCATGTTTGATTCTTGAATAAAATCAGCCATCATATCTTTTAAAGCAGTAGTTAACTCCTTACCTTATTGAAATGTATCCTCATTTATGAAATCTACGACCATCATCTCTTCTTCTCTTTAGGACGTTAGGAAGCTCAAATAGCATGAGGTATTATGCTCATCATATCCAGTTAAAGAAAATCTTGCCTTAAATTCACACCAGCTAATTACATACTTGGAAAGGGATTCCATCAGTTTATCTATAATACTTTCGTATTATTGCTCTTATTATACACATTTAATTGGATCATAGTCATTCCATCCATATGTATAAGGTTTATTCCACTATAAATTAGAAATATTCTTGTACGATGCACCTTGAGATTGATTATACATACTTGGTTGCTAT
The DNA here is from genome assembly GCA_027123815.1 of Erythroxylum minutifolium. Classification (NCBI taxonomy): domain Eukaryota; kingdom Viridiplantae; phylum Streptophyta; class Magnoliopsida; order Malpighiales; family Erythroxylaceae; genus Erythroxylum; species Erythroxylum minutifolium. Next base: position 7,641 of record JAOTJB010005375.1, on the reverse strand, counting down.
CATATATAAGTTGGTGTCCGACATTTATGATTGTAATTATTACTCTCACAAATGTTGCAACAAGACATAGACATCGATTGAGCTTCCAAAAACATGTGAGAAAATTGCTCTTTCCAATATGGCGATGCTATATACTACGAAGACGCCCCGTAGCTCCCATAATAGTATTGTCTGCTCCATCCTTCCATTATGAGTCTTGTTGATGACATTAGATGTTAATCCATAAAATAAACCACTAACACACTGTTAATATAGAGAAATTTAAAAGATAATTAAATGAATAAGCTAAGAATACGGCAAGATACCATAAAATAAAATACAATAAAATAAATGCAACAATAATAACTAGAGAAATAGCATCTAAGTGTTCCCAATATTATTATCCTCAAAAATGGCTCAAAAAACTTGATTGACTAAATTTTGGTTTGTTAATATTTGAATTAAACACAAGTGCACAACGTCACTGTAGCTAGCACGGGCAAGTATGGGTCGATCTCCTGAAGACAATGATTACTAGGAATTACCTCTTTTCTATTATCTAGTATGAATTGGATTTCGATTTTTAACTAAACAAAATACTTGAAAAATAAAAATAAAAAAGAAACAACGTTGAACACAAAAATAGAGGAAGTTACTTAGAAAAAAATCAATATCAAGAATTAATGTCGAGGTAATGAATCCCCCTAAAACCCTTAAATAATTAATCTTTTATCATGCAATTGTTTTATTGACTATTGGACTGTGGAAATTCCTATCTTATGTTAACTATCTCGCGAAAATAAACAACCAATCCATAGGTTTATTAACCAAAATTATTCAAGTTAAAGTTTCTAAGATTGCTTTATCAAAATTTGAATTTCTCTAGTAGGTTTGACCTTAATCTAGAGGATTTATGTCGACCTATCTCTAGGTTTGTAATCAACTTCTTTGAATTATGGTAGATTTATTCATACATAGATTTCTTAATCTCTATGCCATGAAATAAAATTATCTACTAATATTCTGGATCTATTAGAGCATACATAAAACATATAATTGAATCACAATAGATCAATTAAAACAATTGCATTAAATAAAAGAATCAAAACTTATTGTTATTTCAACTAGGGTCATCATACCTAGACACTAAAAAGTGTTTATTCACATATAATATAAAACAAAATCAAAGATAAAAGGAAGAAAAATGAATAGAAAGCAGAGAGTTCATAATTCTAAGTTTCCTTATCTCTTATATTCAATGTTCTTATAAGTTTGAGGTTTGATGTTGTAATCTATTAGATCTCTTGATGAATTTTATGCATTTTCCACATTCCTATATCAATATCATCCATTCTAAATGCTTTTTACGTCTGGAATCAACTCTAAAAGTATGCTTCCTTCAATTGGCCTATGTTCACATCTTTTTATAGTAAATTTTAAGGTTCTAGGAAATACATGGTTTGATACACATGCTTGTACTACTAAACCATGTATATTCCAAAATCTTCAAATTTTGTGATTTTGCACTGGCTGAGAGACTTACAAGGGCATAAACATTGTCGTGTATTTTTATGATGTGTTTTCATTTGAATTCTTCTCCTTTTAATCCATAAAGGCAATTATCACCTATAAATACACTACGAGTGAATTAATTACCAAAAATACAACAAAATTATAAAATATCAAACAAAATACATCAAATATGGATGTATAAATACAGTCAAATTTACATTTATCATTACTAAAATAGTGTTAGATGATGATAACGTATGGCACATATAACTAGGCCATCTCAGTAAGAAAGGGATGACACAACTTTACAAAATGAGCTTATTAAAGGATGTGAAAAACTATAAGTTAGATCTTTGCAAGTTTTATATGCTTGGTAAACAATCTAAGTTGATATTCATGATGTGCAACTAAAAAACTGAAGGAATTCTAATATAAGTGTATACTGACATATAGGGCCTTATCAGAGTGTTGTCATCGCGTAAATCTTAGTAATTTATGACATTCATTAATGAATAACGAAAGTCTAGTTATATTTCATGAAGTATAATTATAAGGTCATTGCAAGGTTGAAGATGTGGAAGGTCAAGGTTATGAACTAGACAAATAGAAAAATTAAGTACTTAAGATCAGACAAGGGTATTGAGTACATAAATTCACAATTCCAAAAATTTTATGAGGGAAATGTGATTAAGAGACACTAAGTATTTTAGAAAACACCATAACAAAATGGTATTTCAAAAAGGATAAACATGTCTATAACTAAAAGAGCCAAATGATTGAGGCTAAATATAGGTCCCCCCAAATTTTTTATAAATGAAAGCAATGAGTATGGCATATTATGTCATCAATAGATCACCATAAAAATCAATTAAAATCTCTTTCAAATCAAGACAACCTAAGAATATCTTAATTCATTTTATAAATTCTCACAACAGCTTTTATCCCAACCCTAGAAGATCTTGCAATTCTATCTTAAGCAACTTAAACTTAAACTTAACCCTCTTTATCCACATTATGATCTAACCATACATTTTATCTCTCAAATCTCAAGGAATAAATCAAATAATTGAATATTTAACTCTCATTCCTTTAATTCAATCAGTTGTAAGAATAAAGATAAATCTTAATAAAACTATAAATTCATTAAATCAAAAGATCTATTAATTCAACAAATCACATCCTAGGTTCATTTATCAAAAATCTATACCCCAATTAGAATATAATAAAACCTGAAGTAACAACGTAAAAACAAGAAAGAAAACAAGAATAAGAAAATGTTATCATAAAACTTAAATCTTGAATCTTTGATGAACCTTAATGGATTTTTGCTCTTCTTCTAAGATTAAATTTTTCTGATCAACAACTATTATAGAATGGCTTCTATATGACTTTATACTAACTGTCAAATTGTCCTTTAGCCTTAAAATCTCTCTATTTCTTGTTACCTCTTTCTAATAATTTAAAATTGTAATTTTTTAGTAAGCAATATGGCCCTAACATAGGATTGGGTACCAGTCATTTTGTTTCCACATTTTGTAATCTTTTTCAAAAATTAGCATTGCTAGCATAAGATTAGTATGGGACATATCTAGTCCATGTTGCTTGATTAAGGTGGAACACAAGATGTGTAGGGCAACAAAGGAGAAACATAATGATGCACCTTTGAACACAACCCTAACATGGTGGTGTATAGGTCCTATGTTTTAGAGGGTCATTCACTTCTTCTAAAGTTACTCCAAATTGGTTTGATTCTTCTCTAAAATTGCTCTTTTTCTTAGAAGATGAAAAAATAAGACCTGTAATAAAATATATCTCATTTTGAATATAGAATGCTTTAGAATTTTCTAAAATACAAACATAATGCTATAAAATCATACTAAAAATGTATCTTCAGCATACATCAAACTCCTCCACATTTAAACATTTGCTTATCCTTAAGTAAACGAATTTCATTATTCCATCCTAAATAAGAAATTTGTTTAAAAATGTTTAATAAATCAAACATACCAATAAGGATTCTCCATTATTTATCCAATCATAAGTGCCATCAAAATGCTAAGAAACTAAGTACTTATATCAACTGATAAGTTAATTTATCTCACTATAATATCTTTTAAAATTCAACCCGAATCATCAAATTCAATTCCATATATAAGATAATATGCTTCAACTTTTGAAACTGTTCATATCCCTTATTATCAAGACATAAAATTGAATGAAACAAGAGTATTAAGAGCTTACTTGAAAATTCACCTAGCCTTTTCACATAAGCGTAAACACCTTGTCATAAGTACTCCTGATTACTCTTCTAGGTCACTTTCTCAAATAGCTACTAGCACCACTCTTTAACTTAAACATTTTAATTGGTACGCTATTAAAATGATATTATTTATGATTATTTATTTATAAATTTATTATATTTTCTTGGGATAATGAAAATGATTTAAAGAAATCATAATTACTTGATGCATACGCATTTTACATAAAGAATGTCATAATGTTCATCAAGTCTGATATTCAAATTCAAAAGACAAATTGAATTCACTTATTCTCCCAATATTCATTACTAGTTACATATACATTTCAAATAACCAAAACAATCAAATTCATAATGAACTATCTTTACGAGTATACTTTAAAAAATAAAACAAAATTTCAAGAATTTATTCCCAATAAGAAGTTTATAACAAAATTGATAAACTTAGCATCATATATGGAATCCCTTCCCCCACTTAAGATATACATTAACCTTAATGTATTAAATATGCAAGACACAAAAATTAATGAAATTAAGGAAGTAGAATATGGTAAACGAGTTATACTTCCCTAATTTGTGATAAATGGCCCAAATCTTAATAAAATTCTATTGTATTCATTTTTTCATTAAAGCACAAATTAGAAATAAATAGACATATGACATAAATTAAGTCAAATTGAAAGAGTGTTAATATATATATATATATATATATATGATCAGTAAATAATAAAATTAAAATTAAAAATAAAAAAAAAATCAATCATGTAGAGTAGGTTGACGTATTAGTGATGCAGCATAGAGTATTATTATCCATGGGTCCTTTATATCATCAAAGGAGATCATATCCATCAAGTTTCAGATGGAGGTCTTTATCGCCACTATCTATGTCTCATCTTAGTCATATATCATATAATTTAAAGCAGGGACAGTGGGGTTCTTGTCATTTTAACTAGATGGTATGATAGACTCCTCAGAAACTCCTCTACATCAACAACCCTATGCTCATAAGGCTAGTGTTTTAAATCCTCCTACTCTTTTATCTCATTTTGCTCCTACTCACATATTAGGCTAAAGAAGGTAGGATCTCCACCCTAAGATGTTGCGCTATTCCTAATAAGGTGTCACCCAACTAGCAAATATATTAGTCAATGTATGAAGGTCTGGTTTATTGGGTTGCTTATAAATTACTCGAAGGTATAGGTAGGGACAATTTATGCTCCATACCTATAGTATGATAATCTTGGTTAGAGGCCTCCTTTGATGCTCATAGTGGTGCACCAATAAGTGAGATAAATTGTCTTCTCTCATTTGTTTAAAGCCCTTGCATTCATATATCTTGTAAGATATCCATTGTGAGAAGCATAAGAGTGCCTATTGTTAGTAAGTTAAGCTCATCTATGAGCATTCCATCTCTTTTATCAATCTGGTGATGATTGAGCCATTGCCTATGATGCCAAAGTTGGCTTAATGGAGGAACCTTTCAAGTAACTAAATGGAAGCAATCTCAATGATGCATCCTCTTCCTTCGATAAATGAAATAGATGAGGAAGATATCTTTGTGGCTTATCATGTATCAAGTGCTTGTTAAACTCTGTGAATTGTGTGAAAGTAGGATACTTCAAATTTGGGAGTCCAAGAGTTTTATAAAATGTTCTTGTTGATTCATGGCATATCAACCTACTCAAGTACAAACCGTTTGGACCCCTTAGAGGATAGATTGGTGAAACTACGGAACAATAAAAAAACAAATAGTATTGAAATATATTTTTATTGACCAATCAAAATTGATAGAGCAAAAGGAGTTTGTAAACATACCTTATTATTGGAAACTAGAATTTTGAGGCTTTAGATTTGTCGAATCATGTGCCAACTATTCCTAAGGCCTATATCTGGCTAGCACTGTTATAGGGATACCCTATTGGGCTATAGGGTCTATGCATATGTCTTTGTATATAGATTGATGTGGACACTAAAGTAATCATACTTGAGGTTATGGCTTATGCTTTCTAGTCTAAATTTGAGGATTAATTTGTCCTCTCATGATGTCTTGGTATCTTCAATCTTAGTATTACATATCAACTCTAAATTAAACTCCCTATACACTGGCTCTTAAATGTTAAATCAAAGCTAAAGGGGAAGAGAAGGAAGAGCACTATAGGAAGAACTAATTGGCAAATTTCAAGGTTTGGAACCACACTCAGTTAATTTTTGTATGTGTGTATATTTGAATGTGTGCAAAGATTGATTTGGAAATGAAATGGTTTCTACAATAGTTTCTTGGTGTTACTTTGTATGGAATTGGTTGAATATGACAAGACAGAGTCATGTTTAGTGAAATTCTGTCTTAGGTTCTCGATTCACTTGAGCCAGTCCTATTATTTTAGCCATAACTTAGCTTACAAACCTCTAAATTGGGTGATTCTAATTGAAAATGGAACTTAAGACATAGAACTAAATATCTTTAAAAGAGACCTAAAGCTAATTCTTGATGTATGATATTATAAGTTGATATTGAAAATGATAACCTGATGTTGCCCTTGTATTGGAGTAGCTTGTGATGTTGGATGCTATGACTTAGAAGTTCAAATGGCCTGATCTTTGATGATATGAAAATTAGAGACATAGGGAAACAAATTTTTAGAATACTCAAAGCCTAAGTTGAATGTTTGTTATATGAAAATTTCGGAACAAGTGGAGACCATAATGTAGTTTGCTTGTAGACTGATTTGTTTGCCCATTTTTAGACCCACCATGTGCTTAGCTTAATTTACACTATTTTGAGTGTTTCACTTCCATTTCTTTTTATTGAATCATATCATAATCCTTTTCTAATGTTTATGAAACATTGCAAACACCTATAACTAAATGAAATATGATTTACCTATGTGAATTGGGTGATTAAACATTCAATTTTAAATTGAAGATAATGCATGTTAAAGGAAAGTTACCTGTATATAGATTATTTATATGCATATTTATTACCTAATATGACCATACAAGTTTACATAAAAATTTTATGATTTCAAATGAATATCATATGATTTGTCAATATATTAATTATCAAAATTGGAAAATTATTCAAGGATATGTTACAGTGCTTGCTCCATTATCTTAGTAATGGATAGATAGGTATGCCTATATGGTTACAGTGTAGCTGTTATAGTTTGACACCACTAGTGTCTTCATTTCGAGACCATAATGTCTTTATAGTTCGATTCCTTTAGGTATCCACAGTTTGATACCTTCAGGTACCTATAGTTTGATGTCTTCGGGTATCCACAATTTGATATCTTCATACATCCACAACTCCCATTATCCATACCCACAGGAATGTGCAAGCCTAATATAGAAAGGAAATTAAACAGTTATAAATAAGAGATACAACATAACAATATGAATAATTTGTCTTTATGAGCTTTAAAAATCAATATTTGGCTTATAAATGTGAATATATGATATATGGATAATATATTGAAGCATATTTGCATTATGTACTTTGCTTAATTATGCCATCATTGTTTACATAAGTTTATGATATTCATAAATGTGTGTGTGCTTGGCAGATGAATGATGTGAGTGGTCATCTAAACTAAGTGTTTCCCCACTAAGCTTTCAAGCTTAAAACAGGTGTTAATATGTGTAGGTCTAAATAAAAGGAGTAAGGCACAGGGATCATCTGTAGGGACTAAAGTCAACCGTTAAATGTAGCACCCCTTTATTGTTGGGTACGTACCAGGACGCTCGTAGGTGGTCCGGTACATATCCTATGATAAGGGTGAGCTACGTACGATCACTACATTCATTCCACATGGCATCATATCAATTTTACCAATAAAGCAGTAATAGAAACCACAATATTTTTAAAATCAACTTCTTCCTCATTTCATTCCATC
>JAOTJB010005303.1:0-11701 GCA_027123815.1 Erythroxylum minutifolium | reverse complement strand
ATCTATTAGACTTATATGAATATATCCATTACATTGATCTATTCTGATAGGTGTTTCATGAATTGGTTTTATAATATATTGTTTTCTGATATATGCTTAGGGTTCAATCTTAGAATAAGTATTTCATATATATGCATAACATTAGCATTCATACACGAATTGATATTTGTACACATTATAAGTAAGCATATGCACTCATTTGACATGTCCCGAGCTATGAAAAATGTTAACTAATCATGATGTGAATTATGAATTGTTATGTCTTGAATTTTAGTATGATTGGATTTCAATTAGTAAATTGGAATTAATTGGGAGATTATTAAATTAAAACGTACATTGGGACTAGGAAAAATGCCAAGTGGTAGGATAAATTGACACATAGAAAATTAAGGTGATTAAGCCTAAAATTGAGTGACATTTGGCATATTTAAATGCATGACAATTGGACTAGTAAATGAATGATAAATGGATCAATTGGTATGTGATAAGTTGACCAATGTTGGAGTGACATGTGGATTGATTAGTAAGATACAAATGACTACTAAATGTGAGGCTTAGTGGCAGCATCTTGAATAGGGAAATGTAAGAAATGCCTTAGGACAACATCTTGAATTGCATGAAGTTTAGGTGTCAAACTTTCTGCTGGATCTTTCTACACCTCCTTCCTTGCTCTCCACCAAAACTCACTCTAAGCTTCCTTCTCTGCATTTTGATCTAATCCTTGCTTAATTGCTACATCAAAGCTAGACATCCATCCTTCACAAAATAGCCAAGAAAACCAGTTGAAAGTTACCTTCATCTTGCTGTCCAAAATCAACCTGTTTTCATCTTAAGTTTGTGATGAATTTTGCTTGCATGGAGACTTCATTTAATCTGAAGTTTGAGCTGAATTGAAATCCTAACAAGTAAGTAACAATTTTAGCTTTATATCATGTTAAGTGGTATGAGAATGATGATCGATTTGGAATGAATTGCATGTAAGGTTGATGATGAAGTGTGCTGGAATATGATAGATGGAGCGTTTTCATTGAACATGCATTTGTATTTTAGCCATATATTGTTATGTATATATCCAAATGGGATAATTTTTAATTTAAATTAAACTAGAGACATATGGATACAAGTTTCATGAAGGAATTGAATGTGAATTATGTTTCTAAAGTTTTCTAAATTTGGCTTGAAGTAGAGTACTGGGTGTTGTTGCTGTGTGAGAATAGTTTGTATTAATTTGAGTATAACTCGCAGAATACTGACCCAATCTGCATGAAATTGATGTATTTAGAAACTTAATACATATAGGAACTTTGTTTTAGAAGGATTTATTGCCTATATATCTCATTTTCTATGTCAAAAGGGCCATGAAAAGATGACCCGAAAATCTGTCTTTAGAAAAAAATCTGGAAAATTAGAGCTGTATCTTTTGACCTATTTTACATATCTTTAGGGAAAAATTTTGAAGAAATGTAAATAATGTAAGTTGTAGATATAGGTCTTAGCTTGATCTATATGAAAGAAACTTGATTAAATAGTGACTAGAGCTTGAGTTATGCTTGTTTTACTAATATTGCCTATGACATACCCCTGTGCAGGAACCTTATATTATTTCCTAATTTTTGGGGACTTTAAAGCTCGAATAAGTCAAAGTATAAAACATGAAAAATAATTATTGATGTCTTATTAATTCTTATGTGAAATATTTTGGCCAGAAGATATCTTGATAAGTTCATGTAGTTAATTGAAGTCATAACTTAAAGAAGGGACTATTTTGATGTGTTGAGTTCAAATCTGGGAATTCTGCGTTGTTAAACGAATAAATGAGTTCTTTTTAATGAAAATATGATCTTTAGGACATGAATAATGTGTATAAGATATGGATGAATAGGTATTGAAGAACATAGGGTATTTATGAATGAGAATTGGGTGAATATATGAGTATATGTTGCTGGAAAAGTTTTGGTGAATGTTAGATTTAGCTTGCTAAAATTTCAGATGTAAAGTACCAATTGTGTGTATTTTATAAGAAGCTTTTGGATCATGGAAATGTTCAAGGATAAGTGTAAAGTATGATTGATGAATTTGGTGTAAATTAAGCTAATTTAAAGCTACAAACCTGATTACAAAATGGTAGTATACAAAGTATGATGTTGAATGGTTAAGAAATTTGAATAAGTTTACATTCCCGGGAAAAGTCAATTGAGCATGCATTAAACATGACATACGTATATATGTGCACAAATGATGTCTTTGATTGATCAACTTTTTAATGTGAATTATATATGAATTGTATGATTTTAGATGCTCAAGTCAGATGACATTCAGATATTGTCGGACCATCTGGGTGCTAGTAGTGTGTCATAGGCCAATGGTCATATATGACTTTTGTACTGATATTCTGATTTATTATTTATATATTATGAGGTATTCTTTTTGCTAGACCCCATTTCCAGAGCCCAACTATTCGAATGTCATGAAAGCGTGAGTGTGTGAACTACTCTGTAGGGTTATTTCCATAAACTCTCATTAGCCATCTTCGGTTCATCTTCATTCTTATTACAAGTTTCCTATTATATAGTTCACGGTATGCTTAAAAGCCAAAGTAGGCTCATAACTAAGTCATGCTCCTCTAATCGATTCCCTCACTTTCTTTCCATTAATCTTTTTCAAATCCACACCAAAGGCTACCAATTTTTTTCTTCTTAGAGGGATAAAAAAAGGGTTAAGAATCTATTGGTTCAATAATCACTTCATCTGGAGGTCAGACGATGAAGTTATTGCAAAAAGAGTTAACCACGATTAGGTTCTCAATCATATTGTACCTATCTTGGGACAACTGGCATAACTACCACAAGATATATCAGATTGTGGTCATTTTAGTATGGTTTCAAAAAGGACTCTGAGATCTACAACTTTTGTGAAGACCTTGAAGAACAATTTTGTCATCTAAAGGGTCAAAATTGCTTCATCTGACGCTTTGTTTGGTACCTATGCTTCATCTAAAGGCCATAACTTTTCCGTCCAAGGTTCAAAAATTCCAAACTTTATATCGTTGGAAAGCTAAGAAAAAGATATACAACTTTCTTGAAGACTTTGAAGAAACATTTTGTCATCTAGAGGGTCAAAATTGCTTCGTCTGGCACATTGTCTAGTACCTATAGTTCGTCTAAAGGCCATATCTTTTGAGTCTGAGGTCCAAAAATTCCAAACTTTATATCGTTGGAAAGATAAGAAAACGATCTAAAACTTTTATGAAGATCTTAAAGAAAAATGTTGTCATATAGAGGGTCAAAATTGCTTCTTCTGATGCTTTGTCTGATACCTACACTTCATCTAGTGCTTCGTCTAAAGACCATATCTATTGCGTCTAAAGTCTAAAAATTCCAAACTTTATATCGTCAGAAAGCTAACCAAAAGATATACAACTTTTATGAAGACCTTCAAGAAACATTTTGTCATCTAGAGGGTCAAGATTGCTTCGTTTCACGCTTAATCTGATACCTATGCTTCGTCTAGTGCTTCGTCTGAAGGCCATATCTATTGTGTCCGAAGTCCAAAAATTACAAAATTTATATCGTTGGAAAGATGAGAAAAAGATATACAACTTTCAAGAAGAAAACTCTATCTAATTAAGCTTATATCAATATAAATTTTCCCTAGAATACAAAACATAAAATTTTACCTTTATGAATGCTTGAAAATGCAATCTACAAACTTTGAGAGTCATAAGCAAAAACACAATCACATGTCATTATCATCAAAAGATAAGAGTGTTACAAAACTTTAATGGGCATTTCAAGACATAACATGTCATAGTCCAAAAATACACAATTTACACAAAGTAGAATTGCTCAAAATGTAACTAAAGCCTTGTTTTACAAAAACTAACTTAAAATACAAAATAAGCGTAATCCGGAGTAATGCCCTTATGCTAGATCACTCAATCTCTTGCTCATTGCCTGAAGATGGGATGAAATGGGGGATGAGCTTAAAGCTTGTAGGTAACAATTTTATAACTAGTAACAAGCAAAACCATTGAAAAATTCACAATGCATCATGAAACATATATTTCCACATTCTTAATTTATCAATCACTTTATAAGCAACCTAAATCATGAATTTAACAAAATTGTCAACACATAAGCACATCAAAATGATTTGGGAGGTCCATAAACAGAACAAGCTAACACATTCCCATAAAATGGTCCTGTGTAGTCGTGAATAGAACGAATTAACACAATCACATATAGTGGTTTTGCGTAGTCGTAAGCATGAGGGAGTCCCTAAAGGAGTTCCATGCCACTTGCGGACAAGTAGGAGAAGCCTTTAGTCAAAGTGCATTTGACATACAGAATGAACCAGGCCAAATCCACATAACATGTATTTCATAACTTGTAAACTGTTACCCAAAATGGCACTTTTTTCAAAACATGATTTCATAAATATAGTAAAAAAAATTCATTTTTGCATTCTTTTCATAAATCATCAACACAATATACCAAACACATAGCACTTTCTCAAAGCATTCAAAGAGCAATAAATGCATATTTATAATACAATTGAAAAACATTAACGTTCTTGATTTTGAAGACATTAATGGCTTATTATTTAATTATAAAAATGTAACTCACCTTGAATTCATTGCTTAACAATTGCTCAAAGATGCCTCTCTTCTAGCTTTTCTTGCCTCTCCTCTTAAGTTCCTTCAATATTGGCAAAAATCTCAATTCATTAGGAATCCAAATTGAGAACTCAAAAAGTACATTCAGTAAAAATTGATTATTGAATACTTAAACCCATGCATTTTCTAAGCTTTATGAACCAAAATCCTTTCAAAAATCCAAAGGGTTAAAATTGGCCTTACCTTGAATCTTCACCAAACAAAGATATGTTTAGCTCAAATGGAATATCTTCTCTTCCTCTTTCTTTTTTTCTTATTGAACAACTTCAAAATCACTCTTTAAAACTAAGAAAATTGGAAACGGAGTTTCGGTTTCTCTTCTTTTCTTCTTCTTTTACGACACTCTCTTCCCTCTTCTCTCTCATTTTCATTTTTCACTTCATTCTCTCCTTCAATTCACATTTTTCTCCACCTTAAGAGCAAGACTATACTTTCTTCTTCCCATTTTACCCTTAATGAGTGCTAAAAGTCATCTTTGCCCTTGCTTTTTATGTTTCTTGGTTTCTAAACTTAAGTGACATGCCAAAAATTCCCTTAATTCATTCTTAATGCATTAATTTCACTAACTAGTGAAATACAATCCTACTAACATTGACATAAATAATTAAACTCTAATAATAATTTTATTATGACCTTATAATTTATTTAAATCATGCTTAGCAATTCCATTCATTCTAAGGTAAAAATTCAAATTTCATAGAATATCACACTTAACAAAAATATTTTGAGGGCCAACATTTCTCCCCTCTATTAAAAGAATTTTGTCCTCGAAATTCTTACCTGAGTCATCAAAGAGGCGTGGATACTTCTCCTTCATGGCTTCCAATGGCACCCACGTGGCCTCTTCCACAAAATGGTTTCTCCACAGAACTTTGACTAGCTGAACTGTCTTGTTCTTGAGAACCTTGTCCTTAGTATCCAAAATCTCCACTGGAGTCTCCTCATAAGTCAAATCATCTCTCAACTGGACCTTTGTGGTCTGAATGATGTGAGAGGGATCCGATCTATACATCCTCAATATGGAAATATGGAAGACATCATGTATCTGTGATAATTCCGGTGGCAGTGCCAACCTATAGGATAACGATCAAATTCTCTCAAGAATCTCGTAAGGACACGCATATCTTGGACTCAACTTACCCTTCTTACCAAACCTTGTGACTTCTTTCCAAGGAGATGTCTTAAGGAATACTTTCTCACCTACTTCATACTCCATTTCCTTCCGGTGTGCATCAGTATAGCTTTTTATTCTATCTTATACTGGTTTAAGCCTCTACTTAATTAAATTGACCTTATCAACTGTCATTTGGAGTAACTCTGGTCCCAGTAATCTCCTTTCTTGTTCTTCATCCTAACATATAGGAGTTCTACATCTTCTCCCATACAGTGCTTCATAAGGAGCCATTTGAATGCTCGAATGGTACGAATTATTGTAAGCAAATTCGACCAATGGCAAATGCTTATCCCAAGCTCTTATGAAATCCATCACACATGCCTTGAGCATTCCCTCAAGGGTCCAAATGATCCTCTCAGATTGACCATCTGTCTGGGGGTGATAAAATTTAACTTGGTTCCCAGAGCCTTCTATAAGCTTTCCAGAATCTCGAAGTAAATCGAGGATCTTGGTCAAAAACTATAGAATTTGGAATCCCTTACAGTCTCACTATTTCATCAATATATTTCTTTGTTAGTACATGCAGAGAATTATTCTATTTAATTGTTAAAAAATGGGCTGACTTCGTCAAATGATCAACAATAACCCATATAGCATCATGCTTCCTACTGGTCTTGGGCAAACCCATTAGAAAATCCATAGTCACCCTTTGCCACTTCCACTCAGGAATGGACAATGGCCTTAACTTGTCTGAAGGTGCCTAGTGTTCAGCCTTGACTTGCTGACACACTAGACACTTACTTGCATATTCTGCTACATCCCTCTTCATACCTTTCCAACAGAAATGCTCTTTCAAATCTTTGTACATTCTGGTGCTATATGGGAGTATAGTATAAGGCACATTATATGCCTCGTCGAGTATCTCATCCTTTACCTCCTAGAAACTTGGAATACAAAGTTGGTTGCCTGCAACCATAAGTCCATCATCCCTCTCAGATTTCTTACCATTCTGAATTTCTTCTCGGAGTTTGCTTAATTCTGTATCCTGTGCTTGCAACTCCTTAACTTTCTCCCTGAGTATTGGTCTCACTCTAAATTTTTCCATGATGCAATCAGGCTCCTCCTGTGTCAAACTTCCCTTTAGCTTAGCCATCTATGTCAATAATAGCAAATAAACTGTCTAAACATAGGCTATAGAGGATTTCCTACTCAAGGCATCTGCCACCACATTCACCTTTCCTGGGTGGTATTCAATCAATAGGTCATAATCTTTAAGCAACTCTAACCACCTTCTTTGTCTCAAATTTAACTCTTTCTGTCTCAATAAGTACTTGAGACTTTTATGATCTGTAAAAATCCTCGCCTGAACCCCTTACAAATAATGTCTCCAAATCTTCAGGGTAAACATTACTGCTGCCAATTCCAGATTATGGGTTAGATAATTTAACTCATATGGCTTCAATTGCCGCGAGGTATAAGCTATTGCTTTGTCTCCCTGCATCAACACATAACCCAAACCCTTCTTTGAAGCATCACTGTAAACTATATAACCGTCATCTCCCATAGGCAAAATCAGAATTGGAGCACTTGTCAATTTGTGCTTAAGCTCCTCAAAGCTTTTCTGACATTCATCACTTCAAATAAACTTCTGATTTTTCTTTAATAACTTGGTCATCGAAGTAGCTATCAGAGAAAACCCTTCCACAAACCTCCTATAATTCCTTGCTAGACCTAGAAAGCTATTGACTTCTGTAACTGTCTTTGGTGCATGCCACTTCACCACTGCTTCAATTTTTTCGGATCAATATGTAATCCATCCCTCGAGATCACATGCCTAATAAAGATCACGAATCCAAATTTCATATTTGCTGAATTTGGCATAAAATTCCCTCTCCCTCAGTGTTTGTAACACTATCCAGAGATGTTTTTCATGTTCCTTTTCAGTTTTGAAATAATCCAGAATGTCATTGATAAACACTATGACAAACTGATCTAGATACTCCTTAAAGACCCTATTTATAAGATCCATAAATGCAGCTGGAGCATTAGTCAATTCAAATGGCATGACTAGGAACTCATAATGCCCATAACGGGTCCTAAAAGTTATCTTGTTCACAACAAACTCTCTGATTCTGAGCTGATGATAACCTGTCCTGAAATCAATTTTGGAGAAGACTTTTGCTCCTTGCAACTAGTCAAACAGATCATCGCTTCATGGCAGAGGATACTTATTCTTAATGGTCACCTTGTTGAGTCTCTGATAATCAATACATATACGCCATATCTCATCCTTCTTCTTAACAAATAGAACAGGCGCTTCCTATGGCGACGAACTGGGCCTTATATACCCTTTCTCTAATAGCTCTTCCAACTATTCTTTGAGTTCCTTCAATTCAACTGGAGCCATTCTATACGGTGGTATAGAAATGGGTACGGTACCGGGAATCAAGTGAATGACAAACTCAATTTCCCTCACCGGTGGCAAACCAGGTAAGTCTTCTAGAAACACATTTGGAAACTCCCTCACAAACGAAAAATCTTCTAACTTCCTTTCATTCATATTGGTGTCCATGATATGTGCTAAGAAGGCTTCACACCCCTTTTTCATCATCCTATCAGGTAACAAAGCTGAAATCATTCTAGGTGATGGCATTCTTCTATCTCCTCTAAAAGTCACCTCCTCTCTATTAGCAAAGTCAAACTCTACCTCTTTGAGACTACAGTCTAACTTTGCATAATATTTCTCCATAGCATCCATACCCAGTATAACATCTATACCTTTTAACTCTAGCAGCAATAAGTCTATTACCAGTTTAGCAACCTAAATAACCAGTTCACAATCTTTATACACTTGACTTATTATCACCTTCCTTCCTAAAGGAGTACTAACAATCAATGGATCTTCCAATGGCACCAAATTCATACCACATAATGTCATGCTTGTAGAAATAAATGAATGCGTGGAGCTAGAATCAATTAAGATATATTCTTTAAAATTAAATAACTAAGTCATACCCATGACAACTTTGGGTGCGGTTGTGGCCTCCTCTCTTGTCATGGAAAATACCCTAGCCTGTGCCTGACCCTTTGGCCTTCCTAGAGGGATAGCCTTTCTTGCAACCCCAGAACTGCCCACCTGAATGATTGGCCTGGTTCCCACTGTTCTGCTCTCCTTAGGGCTTGCAACCGCGACCCCTCTTACCTTGTCATCTGGGGACATTCCCTGATCATGTCTCCCTTCTCCCCACATCGAAAACATGCTTCAAGTAACTTAAAGCACTCTCCTTTATGAAACTTCCCACAATGCTCACATTGAGGGTTTGTGTACCTGCTCCTCTCCACCCTGTTATTGCCTCCCACAGTTGAGGTTTGTGTCGAAGCTGCCGGTGATTTCTTGTTCTTAGTAAAGGCGTTAGTCCCTACCTCATTTTAAGTATGGAAGCTCCTTGTACTCTTCTCAGGCAATGGAGCACTCATTCCTTTCTTGGAAGACTGCTCCCAGTTCTTCCTCTTCTTATTCACTTCATACTTGATATTCTCTAGTTTCTCGGCCTGAAATGCAGCATCTACCAACTGCTGGTAGTCACAGAAGTTATGGATCAGCACCTTCTCCTTAATCCTAAAATGAAGTCCTCCTTTAAACTTATGGCATTTGTCCTCCTCATTCGCCACAATTTTGGCCGCATATCAAGAAAGCTGAGTGAAATTCAGCTCATAGTCACTCACACTCATGTCCCTCTGTGTGAGATTTATAAACTCTCTGGCCTTCTCTTGTACATAAACCTTGGAGAGGTACTTCTTTATGAACTCTTCCACAAAATCTCTCCATGATAACACCGGAGGCATAACCTGACTGTGGGGCACTGATTCCCATCAATGCAGTGCGTTTCTTTATAACAAGCTCACTGCATAATCCAATTTCTCTTCATCAGAGCACTTCATCTGAAGCAGGACTCTCTCTTTCCTCTTCAACCATGCTTTAGCCTCTTCCAAATTTGTAGTACCATTAAAATCTACAGCTCCATACTTGCGGAGCTTATCATACTATCCGCTCCTCTCCACTGGAGCTGGCACTAAAACTTGTGGCACTTGGCCCATAGAATATGTTAAAGCCTGAGCAAAGGCTTGAAAGAACCGCGGATCCATATTAGGCATAGGAGGAGGAGGCAGTGGCATTTTATGCCACACACTAGGTGTCTCAGAATCATGAACAGAGTGTGTTCCTACATCTTGCAGGACGTACGATTCATCCATACTTCCTTGGCAGAGCAAGATCGAGTCATAGGTCCTTGAGTTCTCCTTCGAGGTGGCATAATCACTCATTCAATTTAAAACCATTTAAAATCTTTAGTTCATGTTTCATGTTGAGTTTAAACTCGCATATGTGCATGTAAAACCTTCTTAAAACATGGTTCATGTAAAACAAATTTAAATCATGTGAAACAATATAAAAACAATGCACGTTCATTTCATACTTTAAAACGACCAATTTGATGCCTAGGATATTAAACCTAGAAGGTCTAATACCATAAGATGTTAGACCCTGTTTTCGGAGTCTAACTCATGCTCTGATACCATACTATGTTAGACCCCGTTTTTGGGGTCTAACTCGTATGTTATGAGACGTGAACGTAGCACTCTTAAGGGTCTTATAACATATCCCAAACATCCATAATTGAGCGCTTAACATACGCTAATCCATTCTTATGTTCATATCCTCAATCGTCACCCTAAACACGATGCTCAATTTATCTCTTATTTTGATAACTAACTAAGTACATTTCAAGTTCCATTCAAGCCTAAATGTACCATATATAAGTAATGATAAGCCCACAACTTATAAAATGTACATGATTTGGGCCTAAAAGCATAACTTTCACTAGGGATGTCAGATTAAGACCATTCTAAGATGGTTTCGAAGAGAACTTCGATTTCTACAACTTCCATGAAGACCCTGAAGAGAGATTTTGCCTTCTAAAGGGTCAAAAACTTCACATTTTCATAATTTTCTAGAGAATGTCCGCTTAGCGGACATACATCCCTTAAAACAGACATAAACTGAGCTGGGATACTAAAAGACCCGAAAAGGTCCATCTAGAAAACATGAAGTCTACCCAACGGACATTTACGGGACAGATTCTAGATTTCTAACCCTTCAATCATATCTAACACCTCTCATGCATATCTTATAATTCCTACTTCAATTCCCTCATCATTTTCACCTCCATTCCAATTCAATATCAGCTCAACATCATAAACAATCAAATCATAATCTATGATTTATAATCAACCCAAAAATATAACATTCAACTTATGTACATTCATCATAACTTTTTGCATATGATCACAAAAATACAACCTCAACCATGTCAATAACTTCTTTAATAATTCAGCACACATTCAACTCCCTTTATCACCTTCATTTTATCTCTAATTTATCACACTAATTCTTCCATTTCAAAACACCATACAAATCATTTTCTGTTAACTCAAGTAAAGAAAAGCTATAATGTGTCTAGCATACACGCTGTATAGAATCACTAACTCTTAACTCCGGTCTCTAAAAATTACAAACTTTTTATCATTGGAAAGCTAAAAGGATAAAATACAACTTCCAAGAAGACAAATTTACCTAAATCAGCCTAAATTAATACAGTTTTCCCCTAAAGTCAGAACATAAAATTTTACCCTTATGAATGCTTGAAAATGCAATCTACAAACTTTGAGAGTCATGAACAAAAACACAATCATATTTCATTATCATCAAAAGATAAAAGTTTTAAAAAACTTTAATGGGCATTTCAAGCAACAATACGTCATATTCCAAAACTACATAATTTACACAAAGTAGAATTGCTCAAAATGCAACTAAAGCCTTGTTTTACAAAAACTAACTTAAAATACAAAATAAG
>JAOTJB010005293.1:0-11701 GCA_027123815.1 Erythroxylum minutifolium | reverse complement strand
TTTGTACAAAGGTAATTAAACGAATTTATTTGTTTTAAGTATCACTGGTGGGGAATTCCTCTCCCGTGGGCCACGGGCCCAGATGTCACGTAGGATGTCGGGCCGTGGACCCGCCCGGGGCGGGGTTCCAGCATTTTGTGAGGGGGAGGAGCTATTTGTATCATCCTATTTTTAATTAACTTTTGTTTATTGCGTCTAAATAGATGATCTGGAGGAAGAAATTTCCTGTGGTTATCAAACCAAGATATTTTGGCCTCGTTTGGAAGATAAAACACATTAGAATCATTGCCACAATAAGGATAAGCCAATTTTCCTGCTGTGCTCCATCTAAACAACATAGCATATGCTGGGCAGTCACTAATAGTCCGCATTAAATCTACTCTCAACAAAAACTTTTGTTTAAAAGACACATCATATATCTCCACACCATATTCCCAAAGATGATATAATTCAGATACCAATGGTTGTAAGAATACATCAATTTTATGCTTTGGATTTGTAGGCCCTGGCAGAATCACTATTAGGAACATATATGCCTCATTTATACACATCCATAGAGGCAAAATATAAGGAGTAATTATGATTGGCCATGATGAATATTGTTGGCTGGATTGACCAAAAGGTGGAATCCATCCATCGACAATCCCAACCTGACATTTTGACTTTTAGATGGAAACTCATAATCGATGTTATTAAAATGTTTCCATGTGAGTGCATATGATGGATAACTCATTATTCCATCTTCCTGTTCATGTTCATTACGCCATCTCATGTGAGATGCAGTAACATCAGAGGCATATAGTCTTTGAAGTCTCAGAGTAAGTGGGAAATAATACATTCACTTCCAAGGTATTAATTTATGTTTCATAGTATGCTTTCTAGGTTTGAACCTAGATTGACAACAAAATTTTCACTTTTATAATTCCACATCATCTCCCTAAAATAACCTATATCCCAATTTGCAACAATCAATTTCTTCAAATGGAAAACCAAAACCTTTAATAAGTTTCTTTATATTGTAAAAATTATCAACTATTATATGATCAGGAGGCAATGATTCATTATACCAAGCAAGAATTTTATCAAAATTTCAATCAAAAATATGCCTTTCAGACTTTATGTTCAGTATTTGAGCAATTGAAGATAACTAAGTCATGGTCTCACAATTTGGCCATAATTCTTGGTCAGCTGATTATAGTAACTCAAAATTTTGTTTTGCATTTGGGTTTGATTCTTCTTTAAGATTCTTTATATTTTCCTAAAAGGTATAACTAGCTGCATCATAAACTATTTGGATGTAAGGATTTTCAGTTGCACCCACATTACTTGTTCTAAATCCAGTCCCCCTTTCAAACCCATATACATTTATTGACAGGTTTACTTCATTAACCCTTGAGGTGCTACAAATTAATGGCTCCCCATGTCATGTCCACTCAAAATGATTTGGAACAAACCCTTTTCTTAACAAATGGAGATTCACTTCATCAAGAGGAAGAAAACAAATATGTCTGCACTTTTTACATGAACATTTGATCTTTGGGCCATCCATATATGCAGGTTGAGAACGTGAATAGCGAATAAAAGCTTCAACTCCCTTAACAAACTCAGGATTAATGAAATCATTAGGGGTTAATCGTCTATACATCCAAGATTTATCAATATTGCTCATTTCTGCAAAATTATTATTTGAAAAAGTGAATTCATAGTTATTATCCTTCATTTCCCCTAAGTTTACAGAATATTTAATCTTTACTTTATAGAACATCCCCCAAGTTTTTACAGGTCTCTAACCATTTCCACTCTAAATTGAGACCAACCTATCCACCATATGAGTTCACAATTAGAAAACTCAATCACTATCAATTCCACCTTAGTGATTGGACAATCACCACATTCTAACTTATAATAACCTTACAAATGAATTGTAATTCATACATCTAGCCAGCAATTATTCTAACAATATTCCAAATATGAACGAAAGTTGGACGTAATTGATGGGCAACATATATGAGCAGGGTTGTCAATGGGTCAAGTCGAGGTCATGGTGGCCTGTAGGCCGGTCCGTGGTCCACTCGGCCCGTCATGTATTTTTTAAATAAAAAATGTTCAAAATGACGTCGTTTTGACAAAATGGCATCGTTTTGAAAATAATCGACAGGCCATAGGCTCGGCCGGGCAGGCCCGTGGCCCACCCTGGCCGACCATGGTTAGCTCGTGGCTTGCACATGGCCTGTCAACTCGGCCCGTGGCTAGCCTATGGCCCGGTCAACGCTGGCCAAAAGCGGGCCGAGCCACTTTTGACATGCCTATATGTGAGTATATATCAGTCAAATAAAATAATATGCCAACCAATGTCATGTAAGAAGTGACATTAAGAAGAAGAAAAGGGTACATACATGTATTAAATCCAACACTACATCGAGCAATCACATTGAAGTTCAAGCAATCATGTTTGAATTAATCACCTACAAGTTGATTTGCAAAGTTTGAATTTAAATAAGCATTATCGTACACGGCATTGTTACACCATATGAATCGAGAAAGCAAGTTCTCGCTGTGATTCTTAGGTTTGTGGAATATTTCACCGATAAGCCTCATAGGAGTCACATCATGAGTTTCTGGCCTATATAACATCCTAGGGGTTTATTATGCAAAGAATTGTCATGTCTATTAAACCTATGAATTTCTTATGTTAATACTAAGTTTGAATTAATCACAACGAAGTTCACGTATTGATGTTTGAATTAATCACCTACAAGTTGATTTACAAAGTTTGAATTTAAACAAACACTATGGTACATGGCATTGTTACACTATATGAATCAAAAAAGCAAGTTCTCGTTGTGACTCATAGGCTTGTGGAATATTCCATCGATAAGCCTCATGGGAGTTGCATCATGGGTTTCCAGCCAATATATTGTCCTCGTGGTTTATTTTGCAAAGAATTGTCATGTTTATTAAACCTATGAATTTCTTATGTTAATACTAAGTTTGAATTAATCACAATGAAGTTCAAGTATTAATGTTTGAATTAATCACCTATAAGTTGATTTGCAAAGTTTAAATTTAAACAAGCACTATGGTACATGGCATTGTTACACCATATGAATCGAGAAAGCAAGTTCTCACTGTGACTCCTAAGCTTATAGAATATTTCACCGATAAGCCTCATGGGAGTTGCATCATGGGTTTCTAGTCTATATACCGTCTTAGGGGTTTATTATGCAAAGAATTGTCATGTATATTAAACTTATAAATTTCTTATGTTAATACAAAGTTTGAATTAGTTATAATGAAGTTCAAGTATTCATGTTTAAATTAATCACCTACAAGTTGATTTCCAAAGTTTGAATTTAAAGAAGAACTATAGTAGGACGTGTATTCAAGTGATATGAGCCTTACATTGTTCTATCCAAACTAATTATATTCTAAGTTTTAAGATTCAAAATTTAGCGAAATTTTGATTATAATCAGAAAAAATAATGAGATCCTCTTATCAATTTGCTAATAGATAAAAAATTTAAATAAAAAGATGGTAATAACAGAACTTATGTTAGAAAAAATAGAACATGATCCTATAAGAGTCATGAGAGAAAAGATTCATTTAAAGAAATATAATAAATAAAAAAGGATCAAGATTAGAAGTTATATTGGATGAATAATGCAATTAATCATTATCTTGTGAATACTAGAACTAAGTTATTGCATATGCCTTTTTGTAATTCTTCTTAATGGAGAAATATTAAGAGAGTGCTCAATATAATTGCTATAAAGAGGTATTGCAATATAATTGCTATGAACATGAACTAGTGATGACAGATGATTGGGCAAGAAGAAATCATATATGGAAAATAAATGGAACCTTCCTTAGGATTAAACATTTGGACCTTCTTTTGACAAAAGAATTAGGAATTTCACTCATACAAGTAAAAGCACTAGGGACATATGGCATGTTGATCACATGGATTCTAAGTAACATAATTTGGAACATGTGATGCCCTAACCAATCAGTCTAAATACATATGAACATCACCTTCCAATCTTATCCAAAACCATATATATATATAAGAATAAAGAAATATGATAAGATTGAAGCACTCATAAGTAGTTAAATAATATTAACTTAATAATAGAGAAATAACAATCATTCGAGTATCTCACCTAAGGTAGAAATGTTATGATCTTAATATCGGTACGAGTGAGGAAACACTTCAACTCCTTACATAAAAAAGAGAGAGGTTAGACATATAAATAGGAAGGTGTAAAATCATGAAATAAAGAAAGTGATTATACACCTATAATAAAGATAAAAGGTAAATAGTAAATTTATATGCTAGATTATGTAAAACCTTATATTGTGAATCATCTAGCAATAATGCATTTGATTCATTATGATCTCCATAGTTCCATAGAAGATAAGAATTTGAACTTTTCATAATTTTTTCAATTCCTTCAAGAACAAGGGTTTTCTCCTATTCTCCATATTGGTACTTTGAGATTGATCTTGCATGGAAATAATATTCATAAAACATAAAGAGTGTGTAGTACATCAATTCAACATATGGGGACCATTATGACGTATACTACGATGGCATCACTACTGGTCCAGGCATTGTAAATTTAGGGGGTTTTATAACTTTAAAACTGATAGTAGTTGCATGACTTGAATTACATTTGAATGTTCACTAAATTTATATAGATCAATAATGCTGAAGAAAGAATTAAAGATAAATTATATAGTATATATCAAATTCAAAAGGTCCCACACACATAGTAGTGCAAGTCTTAATAATGAATTTCACAATGTAACAAGATGTTATAAAAAATAGGCAACTTCACTCGTTATAAAAATGTGTCCCAATAAAATGGCAATTTAATGTTTAAACATCCTAAATATAAACCAGTTAATATGTTTAAATTTCACTTGCATCGAATGATAAATATACCTTTCTAGGAGTTTGTCATACATTGAAATTTCATTGAAATAAACAACTACAACCTACCTATATATGTATACAATACTTAATTCATTAACTTCATAAAAATATTAAGTGATTAGTCAAACAAAATGACATAGTTAATTAGTCATATAATCCAAATTAGATTCATTATTTCAAATTTTACAAGAAATTGACTTAATTGTAGTAATTATACAAATTAAAAAGTAATTTTCATGATAAAACCAATAAACAAAGTCTTAATATATATTATTTAATGAATAAATCCACTCTTTTGCCTCTCACAACTCTTAACAACTCTCTATTATGCTTAAGATTACTCCCTTAATTCATATGTAATCTGTTTAAATAAAAACTAACCATTTAATGGCTAGGACATTAACATTGGTCATTTAATTCTATTACAAACTTGTAGTAGATGTTATTAAAAGATCAATACAAGGAAACACAAAGGAATAAAGTGTATTGAACCTTGAATCATTCAAAAAAATTCACAAAATTTAAATATCTTATGAAATATTATCAAGGACATAAATACTAGTAAACTAAATATGGATTATAATATAAAAAGGAAATAAGTATGACTAATAGAAAGAGGAGAAGCTAACAATCTTACTTGCCAAAGAAAACTGATATTCTTAGGAAGCTTATTCCATCACTTTAAAATTTTCCTATAGAAACAAATTTAATTATGAAAAAAAGAACATGAATTTAAAATAACAAAGTCACTTTTAAAGGGAAGAATAATAGTAACTCTAACAATTTAGATAGAAAAATGAAATGATACATTTTCAAACAAGGTGGCTTTTCTAGATTAAAGACTAAAAGTAAGTCTTTAGGTGAAATTCAATCTCAAGCCTAGTTCATCTAGGTGAGATTCATCTATGTAAATAATGGTAAATGAATTAAATAGAAGCCTAATTTTTTTGACCCTTATCATCTTTATGATAATACTAGGAAATATTATGTTCTTGGCTACTCCTTAACATAAACTCATTCAAAATGAATGGGCTTGCTTTTTAGAAACTAATATTAGATTTCTACTTATTGATCCATATTTCTCGTTGTCTTCTTCATAAATCTTATTATGTTACAAACCAATCTAAAATTGGGATATCCTTTTTCTTACTTCTCATGAGTGATGAAAGTCCATCCTTCTTCCAACTATATATCATCTTGTAGGTTTTTAACCTTAAAGACTTCAGGAGTTTCAATTAGCTTGTACTACTTAATTAACCTAATGTTATCTCTATAATATCAAATGATCTTAATGCCTTAGTTTAAGTCACATAAATGGATGTCATTTTTTACTCTATAATAATTTTCAAATTGAATGTTATAACTTCACTCTTAAAGGAAACTACTCCATTTCTTTGTAACTACATAATTTTGTCCTTAAAGACAAAACATTGTTTAATAGGAAGAATGACCAATTGATAATATTTGTAGTACTTTGGATCATCCACCTTATTTGCCTCCTCTTATTTTTTCATCTAAGGAAAACCAATGAGTTTAGCTTCTAAAAGGTTGTCTAACATCTCTCTATCCTTTAATGAATTATTTCTTCCTCCTTTTCACTAAAGATGTTACCATTATTTCTTGCTTCACTTTACCTTTTAAAATGGACTTAAACAATGCCTTGTTTATTGTCATGACTTGTTTACTTTCAATTGGAGAAGACTCGTGCCCTTTGTGCACTTTTTTTCTTTATTCTTCTTAGCCTCTTGAATTGGCAACATTTTTTGACTAACTATAATAATATTAACTCCATATCATATGCATGAATTGCTAAGTCTTTCAAATTGACCGTGTTGTTCGAGCTTTAAAATTTATAAACCCTCAAATATCGTAAGTGCATGGGTCGTAATTATAGTATAAGAGGTGTTGATCCCAAGAGGAGGGGGACTAATCTAATTCTATGTTATCTAAGGCTAAGGAAATTGAAATAACAAAAATAAAGTTTCATAAGACAAGTAAATTTGAGAAATTGATTGGTAAGAGTTGTAATTCATAAAATTAACACAAAAAGAAATGAAATTTTTAGCAATTTAGAAACATAATGGAAATCAATCAAGAGAAATTAACCAAGTTATGGGAAAAGAGATTTTACCTATCATTAATGTCAACCTAGTCTATTATATGTTCATGAGGCGTCGGTTCTAGAAGATCCTAGGGCTGATTACTCTCTCTCAAGTTATAACCATTAAACCCTAATTTATAAACCCCAACTGGATTATGAAATTTGTAATCTTTTAATTAACAGAAGACTTACAATCTTAATTAGATCTAAAGCACTCTAATAAACTATCAAGTCTTACACGAGATCTCTCTCCGCATAATTACTGATCTGATTAGTTACTGGTTCTACTGAATCACTTAACTCTCATTAAGCTGATCCAATCATTTTTTATTTGGTTTGTCCTCTCAGTTTATTACCGAATTATGCAAGAAATGCAACAAATCATAATACCCAATTCAAATAACACAAAATCAACTTAGATAACATTAAATTAAAACAAAATCCTGAAGGAGAGTTTAGAAGAACATCAATATTCCAAATCCTATCATCATACTGTCCATCTCAATTCTATACATAAAATCGAAAAAAATAACGACTTAGAATAGGCCATGGAAGACAGTGATGTCGGAAAACCTCCTGATCTAAGAAGCACATTGAATTAGCTTCGTCTTCCTCTTCCTTCTTCTTCTTTCTTTCTCTCTTTATGGTTCAAGTGTGGCTACACAAAAAAGTGATAGTTGTGATTTGCATTATGTTTTAGGGTTTAACTTGCTAGGTACTTAGTGTTAATTTGAGTGTTTAGTGTGTATATAGGTTTTAATTGTGTTAGTTTATATGTTTAAGTATTTTTATAGGTTAGTATGAGTCTTTGAGATTAAATGTTATTTTTTTAGGTACCTTGATGTGTTTGTTAGTATTTTAGGATAAATAGTGAAGAACAGAGAAGTTTTGAAGAGTTTTGGGCTAAAACCATAGCCTAAAATCATGGCACAATAGGCCATGATCGTGATAGAAAGAGGCGAGCTGATAGGACCCAAGCCACGATCAAGCACTTTGGGCTATGATCATGATAGAGAGCTCTGTGCCAGGCCACAATTATGCACTTTGGGCCACGATCGTGACAAAGAGGATTAGGTGCTGGTCACGATCGTAGCCTTACATCAGGCTAACACTAAAACTCAAGTTTTGCAAGACTTTTCGGATCATTTCGATCCCGAATCAACCCTAGGGCTTTCAAAGTATAAATATAACATTAAGAGACAGAAGAAGCAGCCTTGGAAGAGCCTTGATCAGCCACCAAAAATGAAACCCTAAAAGAGAACCTTGAGAGATCGAGAAAGAGACGAAGGAAGAGATAAGAGGAAGACAACGTAGACACGATGTGCTTCTCCGATTAAGAAGCTTTCTGAAGTCGCGGCCTCCCATCATACCGTTGAGTTTTGTTCCTATATATTTTAGTTCTATTCAATTATAGAATTGGGATGTATAGTTAATTACGGACTTGCATTATGGTTGATGTTCTATATTCACCTTTGGATTATTATCATTGATTTAATGAAATCTAATTGTTTTATGTGTTTATTGAATTAATTGTGATTTATTCTGCACTTAATATCTTGAAAATTAACTGAGAGGGTGAATCGAGAGAAAATGATTAATAGATTCAGAATTAAATCAAGTTGGTAAATCTTGTGTAGAGAGATCAAATTTAGGTTTCCAATTGTTTCTTAGAGAACTTAAGAACTAACTAGGTTTTAGATAGGTTGGTAATTGAGAGATTACAACTTCCCATAATCTGGTTGGGGTTTATGCTTTAAGGCTTAATTATAACTTGAGAGAGAGTAATTGACCCTAGGATCATCTAAAATAGTTTATTCGATAAATCATAATAGGTTAGGTTGACCTTAAGGATAGATAATTTTCCCTTTCTCTCTTTCGGTAAACTCATTAGGTGGAATTTGAGGGTGTGCGATCATTGTTCAACAAATCGATAAATTTCCATTAGTTGTTATTTAAAATTGTTAATCATCATCATGATTGTTTTTAATTAAATTTTAATTATCAATTACTGTTTGCTAGTTGATTTGGTTATTTGATTTAGTTAGTCTTTGTGTCAAAATTTACTGTTTGTTAAATATTAGTTTAATAGTTTCTAACCTTAGATTTTAAGACTAAATTAAACCTTATCGTGAGAATGATACCTTAGGTACTATGCGAATAACCCGTGCACTTGTAGAAATATCAAGGTTATAAATATTAAAACTTTTTCATAGCATAACACACCGATCAAGTTTTTTGTGTCGTTGCCAAGGAGGCAATAGTCTAGCTATATAGTTTAAGGTGTTAGATGAGTTTTTAATTTTTGTTTTCATTTCTTTTGTTTCATTTTAGAAATCGTGCTCTTGCATGAACATAATATTCACGAGAGGTTCGAGTCATACAACAGAGACATTAGATTTAGATATCAACTAACTAGAACGAACCCTTAGGAAAGCTCAGCGAGAAGAAGATGAAGAGATTGGAAAACCAACAATGACCGAGGAATTCTAGCAGAACATGGACCACAGAGTGAACTAAGGCTGATAACAGAGGACCCTAATGGACTTCATGATGCCGAGGTTAAAGTCGTTGAACTAAGGAGTGGCTAGGTCGCCTGTTCAAGCGGCCTTATTCTAGATAAAGCTGACCCTCCTCAATATGCTTAAATATAATGTGCAATTCAATAGATTGGAAAACTCGAATCCCAAGGGGCACATCCTGAATTTCCTCGAGATCTGTGATACTTTTCGGTATCAACAGCTATCGAATGATGCTTTTAGAATCAGGTTGTTTCCTTTTACTCTTAGAGATAGAGCGAAGGTTTAGTATCATTCACTGAGCCCAGCCAACATCACGATATGGGATCAGCTAGTGTGTGCCTTTTTGACAAGTATTTCCCATTGACTAAGACCACCAAGATAATTAAGGAAATCACTAATTTCCAACAAAGTGACAGGGAATAAATCTACGAAGCGTGGGAAAGATATAAGGATCTGTAAAGGAAGTGTCCACACTATAACCTACCGAAGGAGTTCCTTTTGCAAACCTTCTACAATGGAGTTAACGCATCGATAAGAGGCACAATCGACGCAGCATCAGGAGGATCCTTGATGTGAAAGACTGTTGATGAGGCAAAGGTGCTTATTGAGGAGATGGCGTGTAACTGACAGGCATGTACACGTGTATCTGATGGACACACATGTATATGTTAGTTAGGGATGGGGTGTTACATGGCCAGCAATAGTTTTTTATGGACGAACGAGCCGGGGAGGCCACTGGTTACTGTCAGAAAGCATAAGGGAATTATCGTGGTCAATCAGATGACAGAGATGTAAGCGAAGATCGACAACCTGATGCTACAACTAAAAAACATAAAGGCATCATGCTCAGCTCAGGTGAAGGCCGTACATTTGAAGTGTAAGTTCTATAGCCAAATAGACCATGATACTGTGGAGTGTTATTTAATGAAGGAGGATAGTTAGGAGCAAGTGAATTATATGGGGGCATAATATGGACGAGGAGGGGGTAATAATCCCTACTCCAACAGCTATAACGCTGGATAGAAGAATCACCCTAACTTCTCCTAGTTAAATAACAATGGAGGACAGTTCAAACCTTAAGGGCAATTAAGTTTCTAGCAATATAAAGTGAACTTAATGGAATCAAAGTTAGACAAGATTTTAGATAAGATCGAAGGAATGAAGGAAGTACATAGGAGGCTTAAGAGCAAATTCTAGTAAGTTACGAAGAACCATGCCTCATTCATACATAATTTAGAAGTCCAAGTAGGCCAACTCGTAGAAGCAATGTTTACTCGGAATGCTGGAACTCTTCCAAGCAACATTGAGTCTAATCCAGAAAAAGAAATCATAGCAATAAGCAAATCCCAAAATGAGGAACCTGAGAAGGTAAAGGGAGGAGAAGATGAAGGAGAAAGTAAAGCAATTAAAGAGAACTTTCTATGTGAGCTCATGATTGAGTCACTTAAGGCAACTCGATGTGTATTTTAGTTCCCTATTATACAGCAACAGGAGTTATATACAAAGAAGGAAACAAGGCAATTTCAAGAGATTGGATCCAACAAGGTTGCAGAAGTGACGGAATAACTACAAATAGAGCTCAGATTAAAGGAATCTGTTAAAAAGAAGGTTAAGGAGCAAGTATCGAAAAAAGAACCTAACATTGCATAGAAGAACTAGGGACCAAAGGGACTTTTTCATCACCTACAGCATCAATAGAATCATCATAGATAGGGCATTTGTCGAATTAGATGCGACTATAAACATGATGCCCTACACTTTTAATCTGAAGCTGGGGTTACGAGAGTTAGTACCGACTAAGTTTTTGATAAAGATGACTGACAGAACAATGCATAAACCGATGAGGATGATAAAGAATGTACCAATAAAAGTTGATAAATATATATTTCCAATAGACTTCTATAAACTGGACATTAGCGAAGATGGGGACACCGCGTTAGTTCTTAGATGACCGTTCTTGCCCACTGCTCATTAAATCATTGATGTAGATGGGGGCGAATTAACTCTGCAAATAGGAAAGGAGAAATTGACCTTCAAAGTGGCTAGAAGAGAATACAGTTCTCCTTTACCTCTAATGGATATCAAAGAACCCGAACCTTGAGGAGAATGGGAAGATATCAAGGATCCTGGTAATGCTTTCAAGA
>JAOTJB010005276.1:0-11702 GCA_027123815.1 Erythroxylum minutifolium | reverse complement strand
ACCTTCTTCTTGACGGACTCTTGTAGTTTGAGGTTTGACTGTATTTGGTCCATCACTCCCTCGATCTTGTTATGCTCGACTTCCTACAGTTATTTTGCTTCCTTCTTTGCATATAACTCTCACTACTGCGTAATAGGGAATGGAAATACCCATTTAGTTACTTGAATTGATTCCATCGAGGGCTTGATCGAAAGGTCTTTTTCAACTTCTTGACCTTTTCCTCTATTTTCTACCATTTTTTGCTCTTGTGAAGTTTCTACATCTTAAGTCTGAGTTATGACCATGATACGCTCCTTCGGATTTGACTCAATGTTTACTTGGAAGAGTTCCAATATTTCAAGTCGACATGTCATAATTCCTTCGGTAACTTATGGTGTGGGCATCTCCTCTACAAATCCTTTCAATGCTCCTACATTTCATAAATAGACTCCCTATCATCTTGTTGGAAATTTGTAATTTTCTTAATAATTTTGGTAGTCTTTGTTAACGGGAAGTATTTCTCTAAAAAGGCACGCACTAACTGTTCCTACATTGTAATGTTAGCGGGGCTCAGTGAATGATACCAAGCCTTCGCCTTATCCTTAAGCATAAAAGGAAACAACCTAATCCTCACTGCGTCTTCCGACATCCAGTGATACTAGAAAGTATCACAGATCTCGAAAAACTCAAGATGTGAACAGTCGAGTCTTTGTTTGCCAGTCTATAAAATTGAACGTTTTGTTAAAGCATATTCAGGAGGGCCGACTTAATTTCAAATGAGACCACTTGAACTGGCAATCTAGTCACTCCTTGGTTTTTAGGATTAAACCCTGGCCTCATAAAATCCATGAGGGTCTTCTATTGTTGCCTTCCAGGGTTGACTTCTTGATCTATGTTTCTTTGGAATTCCTTGGCCATTTGTGCTTTCTTGATCTTTTCTTCTTCTTCTTGCGGATCTTTCCTGAGGGCTCTTTCTAAATGAGTTATATCTAAATCTAAAGTCCCCGTTACACGACTTAAACCCCTTGTGACTTTTGTGTTCATACAAGAGCATGATTCCTAAGTAAAACTAAAGAAAAAGGAAGAGAAAAAGTTTAAACTATTTTAACGACTTAAATTGTAGAACTAAGTTGCCTTCCCTAGCAATGGCGCCAAAAACTTGTTCGCTCAAGGTTACACGTGTTAAGTTTTACTAATTATAACCTTGGTAATTATCGCAAGCGTATGGGTCATTCATATAGTACCTAAGGTATCAATCCCATGAGGAAAGGAACTAGTCCTAAAATCTAAAGCAGCTAAGTTAGCAATAAACCATTAAATAACCAATGCAGAAAATAAATCAATCAATAATCAAATTTGAGAAATTAAAGTGCTACAAGAATGAACAAAATAGCAAACAACTCAAATAATCCTAAACCCAACCTAGAGATAACCAAGTGACAGAAATGGGGATTCAATTCGAAACTAAAGAAAATATACCAATTATGCAATTTCTGATTTAACGGGCTTAGACGGTCTTAGGGTGAATTACTCTCTCTCGAGTTATAATTCTACAATTGGTCTAAAACCTAAATTAGTTCTGAATTTGTCTATTAGCCTATAGGGAACCTATGCTTAATCTCTCGTTACACGATTCTACCGATTTGATTCAACTCTCTACCTATTGATTTACCTAACTCTTGTTAGTCCAAATCGATGATTTTTACCAGCTCACCCTTTCAGTTTATTGCCAAGCTTTGAAGAATTGAAATTGAATCACAATTAAATCAAAGTAAAACACAATCAAATAATTTTATTAATCTCAAGAATCAAAAAAACTGAAGGTGAGTTTAGACAAAAGATCAACACTTAACAATAGCAATTCCAATCAATATTCAATTTCATACATCAATGAAGTTGAAGTAAAAATAGAAAATACTATCAGAATGGATCTCAGAGGTCATGATTGCAGGAGACTGCCTATTTTGGGAAGTATTTCACGTTAAATGTATCTTCGTGCCTCTCTTCCTTCGTCTCCTTCCTCAACTGCTTGATTTCTCTCTAGGTTGCTCTCGGATTTTTACAGAAACTCGCTATTTTGCTTGACTCTCTTCACTCTTTAATGACTCCCAACGACTGTCTTGTAGTGTGCTATTTATTCTGTAGTAGCCCTAGGTCAAACTCAGGGTCGAAACAGTCCGAAAAATCACTCAAAATTTAAGTTTTCTTGTCAGTTCAACGCAGGGAACGATCGTGGCCATGCCAGCCACGATCATAGCTAATGATTTATCCTTTCTATCATGATCGTGGCATGAAGTGCACGATCGTGGCCTGACTTGACGTTCTCTATCACGATCGTGGTCCCTGGTGCACAATCGTGGCTTGGTTGCTACTGAATCTTCCTTTTCTGTCGCGATCGTGGCCTATGTCTTTTAGCCCGAAACTCTTCAAATCTTCATCGTTCTTCCTCGTTTACCCTACAACACTAATACACACATCAAGGTACCTCAAAAATATAACAATTAAGCCCAAATATTCATACCAACCTATAAAAGACACATAAACATACTAACTAACATAATTAAAAAACACTTAACTCTCAATTTAATGCTAAATACTTACCATATTACACCCTAAAACATCATGCAAAATGAAATTATCAGTCGTGACTTATAGTAAAATGTAGATATCAATACCATAAGGATTGTGCTTAGGCACCATTTAATTCAGATTGATCTTTGTTTAAGAATGAAATTTTTTATGGAAATAAACTGGAAAATTAAATTAAATTAAACAACTAACAATGCATAAATGATAACGCAAAAATGTAGAAACTTGGAATTTAAGAACAATCAGAGATCACTTTTTCCCTATCTTATCTCCCTCCTATTGTGTTAATTAAATTATGATGCACCTAAGATGTCCTAATATGTTAACTACCATCTCTCAAGCTGCAATTAACTTTCCCTAGCCAAATTAAATAAAGATGATTAAGCAATCTCTCAATCTACAAAATTAATCCACCAATTCAACTAGTTATTACGTTATCTTATAGGGGATCAACTAATTAGCCAAGATCTCTCTCTAACTAACTAATCAATTAACTTAATGAATGTAGGTCTATAGAATGCCAATTCTCATTGTACAACCCTACACAAATTACCCAACTCAATCTCTCAATATATTGCAAGGTATAAAAATATCATTCATTCAAATTAATAAAATAGGAGTTGAACAAGAAGTTTAAAAGTAACCTTTACAAATAAATTAGCTTGTCATTAACATTCCTAATAATCAAATAATCCATCATACAAATGGTAGAAGAGAAAAAATGAAAGAAAACTAAATAAATCAAACTCCTCCTCTTTTTTGTCCGAATCTGTAAAATTCAATGTTGGTATGCTCTTTGCCCAATTATGAATGAAAAGCTTTGATTATCTTCCTCTCTTAAGACTCTAAACCTATGTTTTTACTCAAGAAGGCAAGTCTCTACCAATCCTCTCTTCAGCCCTAGGAGTTTATGTCCTTATCTAGTCACCAAAACCTAAAAAATAAGTCAACTGTATGTGTATCTTCGGACTAGGTATCCCATGATCGTGGAATTAGCATGATTCCCACGATCGTGGGTTCTTGTATTATAATTCCTCCACTTCTCTTCTTCTCTCTTGGTCCCTAGCTCAATCACAAAGGTGGCCACCCTCCATTCATACAATAAAATGATCAATTCTTACCCTAAATCAATATCAAATATAAAAGAACAATAATGAAGATCAAACTAAACAAAAATATACAAAATAAATCCTAAAGCATAACAATAATAACCTATTATGTTAGAAACATATGCTAAATACTTTGAAAAACACACACCAATGCACAACTATCAACTTCCCTACACTTAAATCTTTGCTTGTCCTTAAGCAAAATCAAACGCAACCAATCAATTCCATCATTTTATTTTCACAAAGATCAAAGAATGCAATCCCTTTTGCCAACTCAAATGTCAAGCTAATACACATATCATGACTATTATTCACAAAGATCAAAACATGCAATCCCTTTGGCTTGTGAATATGTAGGTTAATGGGGTTTTAGGTTTTAAGATGTGAGGTGTTTTCAAAAAACAAAAGGGTTAAGGCTCAATAGGGGTATTAAGGGATAAAAAAAGGTAGGTCGTTTAAGTCAAAGGTTAACACAAAAGGGCCTTAATCATCTCTATTAAGCATGCATCCAGTAAAATCAAACCAATTCACAGCAAAATTTGAAGGTAATAACCTAAGGAAGCATCACACAAACAAAGAAATAAAATGAAAATTCATTATGCATCTCTATACTACCTCCTTGCTCAAATGTCAAATTGTGAGTAAGCTTATGAAACCAACTTCTTTTTGTCACTTGACATGGTTCACTCTTTACTCAAGTAGCCTAATCCAAGTTCAAGCATACATTAAATCTCATTCTAACTAGCATGATAAAATCTCATGGTAAAACAAATTGGAATGATTCAAGTGTGGTTCTATTGCTTAACACAAAACAACATAAAACAACCTAATACACCTAAAACATGCATCCTATTTAACAAAATGCAAACAGTGACTAAAATAGACTAAAACAATGCAATTGACAAAGAAAATGTCACCTCTCCATACTTAGAGAACCTATTGTCTTCAATGTGACAAGTCAACCACAAAATAAGGTAAAATGACATCAAACTAAACAAAAGGAAAAAAAACTAACAAAGTAATTAAAATAACGTAAAAAACTAAAGGGTAAGAACGCTTATGGAGATTGTGGTGGTGAAGGCGTAAGAGAAGGGACTTCGATGTTTTGGATGAACTCGAGGAATTTCTTCTTAATGTACCATTTCTCCTTATGCACTTGTCTCATCTTGGTGTCGAGCTCTTTAATTTACAGCATTATTTGTTAACAATTAGAAGCCATTTGGTTAAGGATTTGCTGGAATTTGTTGAACTCTATTGCTGCGGCTGGTTCCTCTTCAACTGCTTCTTTTTGGGGCTCTAGAGGCACCTGAGATATGGATGGTCAAGAATTGGCTAGATCCTTGCCCTTCCTGCTCTTTACTATAGTGAGCGTTTGAGGATTTCAGAGCTTTATAGAATGGGGCTCCAAAATTTCAGAACATATTAAATAAGATATGTCAAACATATCATATCTATACACACACTATTCATATCAAGATTATAATATAAGGCCAAAGTAGTAATGATAGATGCGATTTGCATCATGTTTTAGGGTTTAATTTATTATGTATTAAGTGTTAATTTGAGTGTTTAGGTTAGAATTGTGTTAGTTTATGTGTTTATGGGTTAGTATAAGTCTTTGAGCTTAAATAAGGTGTTTTTAAGGTACCTTGATGTGTTTGTTAGTGTTTTAGAGCCAACATCGAAGAATGGAGAAGTTTCAGAGACTTTTGGGCTAAAACCACGGCCCACGATCATGGCACAATAGGTCACCATTATGACAAAACCATGTGAGCTAGCCCACGATTGTGACAAAAGACTCTACCCCAGCCCACTATTGTGACATTTGGGCCATAATCGTGATGGAAATGTTTGATGTTGGACACGATTGTGGCATGCAAGGCAACCATCATGGCCTGTGTCAGATAGACATATAGAGAAGAGAAAAAGTCAAGTTTCGAGGGATTGTTTGACCGTTTTGACCCCAAAAAAACCTTAGGGCTGCCAAGGTATTTAAAAAACATGAAGAATATGGAGGAGGAGCTTTTACATTAGCCACATCCCAAAACCCTAAAGAGCTTTCTTGAGAGAATGAGGAATGAAATGAAGGAAGAGAGACATGGAGAAGAAGCCCATATGAATTACTTTCCAAAACAAGAGGTTTCCCGCCGTTGCTGCCTCCGTCATCTGTGCCACTCGTATTTTCTAATTTTATTTCAATTTTATGGATGTATAGAATTGGGATAGCCATTAAGAATAGGATTATTGAATGTTAATATTTGTCTAAACTCACATTAGAGAATTTTGTCTTTGGTATTAATGAAAGTTGATTTATTACATTTTTATTGAGTTATTTTTGATTTAATTTCTGCACTTCATAATTCAGTAACAAACTGAAAGGATGAACCGAGTGAAAATCATTAAATTACGCTAATGAGAGTTAGGTACTTTAATAGAACAAGAATTAAATCATACCGTTAAACTTGTGTAATGAGAGATCATGCATAGGTTTCGGTAAGTTATTGCTTAACTTAAGATCTAATTTAGGTTTGGGATAAATTGTGAATCAAGAGGTTGCAATTTCTCATAATCTAATTAGGGTTAATAATTAGGGTTATTGATTATAACTCGAGAAAGAGTAATCAACCCTAGGACCGTCTAGAACAGGTTATCCGACAAATTTCATAATTAATTAGTTTTCATTAAAGTTGGATAAAAATCCCCTTTTTCTCAATTGGTAGTTTTTAGGTTGATTCTGGATTTGGTGTTGCAATTGTTATCTTGTTATTATTTTCAAAATTTGATTAGTGGAATTAATTTTGTGATTGAATTATTTTCTTGTTTAGTTTTGTTCTTTTGATTTATTGTGAATTGTTTTGGCTTTAGATTTTAGGATTAGATTAACCCTTCTCATGGGATCGTCACCTTAGGTACTATATGAACGACCCGTGCTCTTGTGAAATATCAAGGTTTAAAAAATATTAAAACTTTGTCATACCTGCGATCAAGTTTTTGGCATTTTATCAGGGAGGCAATTAATTTAGTCCTATAGTTTAAGGCATTTAGTTTAGTTTTTAATTTTTGTTTTCTTTTTTTCATTTTATTTCAAATTAATTTAGTTCGATAGTTTAAGGTGTTTAGTTTAGTTTTTAATTTTTGTTTTCGTTCTTTCATTTTATTTAAAAAATCATGCTCTTGTATGAACACAAGAGTCACGA
Source organism: Erythroxylum minutifolium (assembly GCA_027123815.1). Lineage (NCBI taxonomy): Eukaryota > Viridiplantae > Streptophyta > Magnoliopsida > Malpighiales > Erythroxylaceae > Erythroxylum > Erythroxylum minutifolium. The sequence goes on along the minus strand of JAOTJB010005276.1, from coordinate 4,828 downwards.
GAGATTCGAGTCATGCAGCTGAAATGTTAGACCTAGATATCACTTGATTAAAATGAACACTTAGGAAAGCTCGACAAGAAGAAGAAGAAGAGATCGTGAAACCAACAATGGCCGAGGAATATCAATAGAACATAGATCATGGAGTGAACCAAAGACATCAATAATGGACCTTGATCGACTTTATGGGGCCAGGGTTCAACATGGTAAACCAAGCAATAGTTAGGCCATTTGTTCAAGCAGCCTTATTTGAGATTAAACCAGCCCTTCTAAATATGCTTCAGCAGAATGTGCAGTTTTATGGATTGGAAAACGAGGATCCCAATGCACACATAGTTAACTTCCTCGAAAGTTGTGATACCTTTTGGTATCATCAGATGTTAGAAGATGCAATCAAAATTTAGCTGTTTGCCTTTACCTTTAGAGATAGAGCGAAGATTTGGTACCATTCCCTTAGCCTAGCCAACATCACGACGTGGGATCAACTAGTTCGTGCCTTCTTAGATAAGTATTTCCCTCTGACCAAGACCACTAATATCATCAAGGAAATCATCAATTTCTAGCAAGATGATGGGGAATCAATGTACGAAGCGTGGGAGAGATACAAGGATTTGTAAAGGAAGTGCCCACACCAATACCTACCTAAGGAATTCCTTTTGTAAATTTTCTACAATGGAGTAAACCCACCGATGAGAGGCACGATCGATGCAGCTTTAGGAGGATCACTAATGAGGAAGATAGTTGATGAAGCCGAAGAGTTGATAGAGGAGAGAAAAAGTAATAGCTGTTTGGGGACAAAGGAAGGGGTAGGCAACCTACTACCTTCAGAGAGCAAAAAGGAATTGTGGTGATCGATCAGATGAAAAAAATGCAAGCGAAGATCGACAACTTGATGAGACAGCTTAACAACATGAAGGCTTCATCTTCAGCTCCGGTGAAAGCCGTACAACTTAAGTGTGAGCTCTGTGGACATATGGACCATGATACCGTAGACGGTTGATGAAGGAAGACAATCCAAAGTAAGTAAATTACATGGGGGCGCAATATACATGAGGAGGGGGCAACAATCCTTACTGCAATGCTTATAACCTTGGGTGGAAGATTCACCCTAACTTCTCTTGGATGAACAATGCTGGAGGACAATTCAAGCCTTAAGGACAATCAAGCTTCCAACAAGATAAAGTAAGCTTGATGGAATTGAAGTTGGAGAAGATTTTGCATAAAATTGGAGGCATGGAGGATGTACATAGAAGGCTTAAAAGAAAATTCAAACAAGTAACGAAGAACCATGCCTTGTCTATACACAATCTAGAAGTTTAAGTAGGCCAACTAGCGGAGGCAAAGTCTACTCGGAATGTAGGAACCCTTCCAAGTAATACCAAGTCTATTCCAAAAGAATAGATTATGGCTAACAGTCAAACCCTAGATAGGGAACTTGAACTGGTAAAGGAAGAAGGGGATAAAGGAGAAGACTAAGTAATCCAAGAATTCCTTCCAAATGAGCCTATAATCGAGCCAATTAAGGTAACTCAACCTAAAATCCTATACCCTATCTTTGCTCAGCGGAAGACAAAGTGAAAGTAAGGCAGTGAGGAATTTGAAGGAGATTGAATGAAACAAGGTCAAGGAAGTCATGGAACGACTACAAACGAAGCTCACATTAAGGGAATCTATCAAGAAGAAGGTTAAGAAGCGAATATAGGAAGAACATCCTAACATTGCATTGAAGAAGGAGGACCCAAGGGATTTTTATATTCCTTACAGTATCAATAGAGTCATTATAGAAAGGACATTTATGGATTTGGGAGTGAGTATTAACAAGATGCCCTACACCTTTAGTCAGAAGTTGGGGTTAAGAGAGTTAGTACCCATAAAGATGTTGGTAAAGACGGTCGACAAAACTGTGCATCAATCGAAGGGGATCATTAAGGATGTGCATGTAAAAGTTGATAAATTCACCTTTCCTACAGACTTCTATATATTGAACATTGGAGAAGATGTGGAGACCCCTATGGTTTTTGGACGTTTGTTCTTGGCCACTACTTGGTCAATCATTGACGTTGATGGGGGCGAACTAACTCTGAGGGTAGGAAAAGAGCAAATAACCTTCCAAGTGTCAAGGAAAGACTACATTTCTCCGTTACCTCCAACGAACATCAACGAACCCGAACTTCGAGGAGAATGGGAAGATATCGAGGACCCTGGGAATACATTTAGGAAGAAGTGATGGTGTAGAAGAAGGCAAGGAAAGGAGAATTATAAGGCAGGTGTAAACCGTAGCATAGTAGCTTAGGTACAAATTGTGAGATTAGTGACGGCACTATCATTGCGACATTCATGCGAACCACCGTGAGCGTAAAAAGAGCATCGAGCTACTGACATTAGAAGAAGCGCTACATTGGAGGCAACCCATGGAAAATTATTTTCTTTGATTATTTGTGTTAGAACGTTTGAATTATGTAGTTAGGATTATTTTGTTTTCGAATAAAATCAGGAAGGAATAAGATTTCGGGATAAAGTGGATGATTGATCAAATAAGTAAAAGAAAGGTGAAAGGGTAATAAAGAATTAAGAAGTGAATTTGAAAAGAATGTGAAAAGAGAAAAAGAAGAAAAAATAAAGAATTGGTGGAAAACTACAGACCACTATCGTATGGCCTTCGATTGGGCAGAAAAAGGGAGCGCACATTTTGTAAAGGAAAGTTTACCATTTTACCCTCTAACCACCTATATATTCATTTCTAACATCACTTTTTCGTTCACTTTCACTTTTGCTTTATCTCTCTATAATTGAAACCTACAAAAGCTCTCACATATCTTTACAAATTTTTAAACCTCTAAATTTCTTCCAAATTCCTAAGAAATATACCGCGCATTAAGTAATCAGCCAGACGGGAGCAATCAGGACAAAATCAAGTTGCGGGACGTGGGAGAAGAAACAGAGCAGTAGACTTTAGAGTGCCCTTCTTGATCTACACAGAGGAGGAAGGAATTCGTTTCCAATCCTTAAATGCTAAACAAGTAGTAGTTCCTAAATATTTTGATTTTGAAATGCTCGATGGGTTAGAATTGTGCGAGAGGGTAGAAAACTTAGCTGAGAGAATCTAGTGAGCCTAATTTATATGTTTTCAATTTCCTGTTTGTCAGGAGCTCACTTTGGAATTTTTCACTTCCCTGTCCTATGACCCTAAGAACCCCAAAGAATTGTGGTTTAGGTTGAGAGGAAGAGCCTATGAACTGAACATAGAAATCATGTATGATATGTGTAGGTTCACCGAATCCTCCATCATCGATCAACATGATGAATTTTCTCCTTCTTGATATTGGAATGAACTCACTAGAATAGAGCAATTTCATGCCAATAATGCTCACAATAACATAACAAGGTCCCACGAGCACTTGTTGCTGCACAAATTCATGTGTTAGCTAGTTTTTGATAAATCAAAAATCAACAAGTGTTCCTCAAAGGAACTCTTTATAATGTGGTGCATGGACCACAACATTCTAGTGTTCATATCCATATATGTGCTAAACGCTCTTGTTATGACTCCACACAAGAGGAACAACAATTTAGGTATAGGGTACCTAGTGTCTACCATTGCTGAATATTATGGCGTGGACCGTAGTGGGTTAACTGTCCACCTCCCTGACTTCCTAAACCATCACCATTTATGGCAAGTTGAAATCATTAAGTCCCACAACATGAAACTTAAGGATATAAACCAAAAGGCACATATGAAGATTAGGGCTAGTCAGGCGAGTTCGAGTTCAGCATCGCCTCAGTAGGTAGAAGAGGACTCAACTAGTGAAGAGTCCGAGGAAGAGGAAGAAGCTAAAGATCAAGGCTGAAAGAATGTCTTGGAGGCAATCTCCATAACCAACAAGACAGTTATTGATATACTGGCGGAAAATGATGAAGGAGATGGCCCAAACACAACGGCACCAGAACCGAGATATGTATCGTTTCCATCAATATTTTGAGTCTCAGGGCGTTCAATTGCCACCTCCAACACCATCCTTGTCTCCATCTCTATGAGATTTGTGTCTAACCCATTTTTCTTTTTTCAAATTAGTCTTCATTTTTATTTTTATTTATTTTTTGTTTACTTTAATTCATATTTCTTCTTGTCTTTTATGCGCTTGTTTGTCCTCTTCTCACATTGTGGAAAATGTGTTGTTCAAGTGTGGGGAGGGTTATGTGTTTTTTTAATGTGATTTTGCATATGGTATGATAGTGTTAGTTTTCATTTTGTGAATTGTTTGAATGTGTCAATAGCTTAGATGGATTGAAATTGATTTAATTTTGAACATAGTCTATTAGGTTGGGAAAAATCATTAGCTCGTAAAATTAGTGAATTGGGGTCTTTGGATAAATATACAACTTAATTAGGATTTAGTGTAAGTTTCGCGCCCTCTAAATTGCCACATTCATTTATAATTTGAGGCCTTTCAACTTAAGTAGCTTTACTAGTATTTTTTATGGAAACGAGTAGCTGAATCAACAAGGTAGGCAATAAAAATAAAAAAGTGTTTGTTAAATAAATAACTATTTTGCTGACCTTTAGGTTATAAATAGAGCTAGTAGCCATTTGAGAACGTGAAGTAGCTGAGTAACTGGATTGACAAGCATCATCAGTATGTGCCTCCACGTAAAAAAGCTATAATGATGTTCCAACCAAGCAGTTTAATAAAAACATGACTTAGTCAAGTAACCAGATTGACATTCATCACCAATGTTTGCCTCCGAGTAAAAGATTAGGTCCTTGTTTAAATAAATAAATAAACAAACTGTGTTCTTAATAAAACCTACCAAACTTGTAATAAGTTTGAAT
>JAOTJB010005246.1:0-11702 GCA_027123815.1 Erythroxylum minutifolium | reverse complement strand
AAAATAATTAACAATATATTAAAATCTATTCAATAATTTAATTTTATAATAGACAATTTATTTTTAATTTTATAAAATATATTAAAATGAAAAAATCCATATTAAAATTTATTCAATAATTTAAATTTTATAATAGACAATTTATTTTTAATTTTATAAAAAATTTTAAAATGAAAAAAATCTATATATATAAACCTAGAAAACTAAAGCTTGTGTGTCATACACCATATTTAAAACAATGGATATAAAAATGACACGTTTCTCAAGGTGTCTTCAATGTTAAACACCTAAATCAATAATTGCTTTCTTTATAGCTTATGCTTAACACTGATGCTCTTCTTCGGTTCTTCCTCTTTTGCATGTCTCAAAATTTCTCTCAATTTGTCGACCTTTGCTCCAACTGCATTTCACAAATGCTCTTCTTCCACTTTTGCATGTCACAAATGCTGAAGCTTGTTTGCTTTACTTGTGACAAGCAAGAGTGGCAATATGGAGGTGGAACAGTGGCAGCGACGGAGAAGTAAAACCAAAGGAAGAGACGATGGTGGAGAGTCTCCAGAGAGGACAACTAAAAGAGAGCGAATGAGTGAGAGAAAGTGAAAGAGCAACAACGCCCCTGGGAGGTTTAATATTTTTTGTTACAAAACAGTTCTTCAAATTTTTCAAATTTACGGTACTGGTTAATATTTGCCTGGTATTTTAAAAACTTGTCAATACCAGTTGATACTACATGAAATCATTGATACTGACTAGTAATGATGATCGGTATTTATATACTCAATTTTACCGTTTTCTAGCCAGTATAAATATTGTGCTTAAAAAGTTCTAAAAATTACCTAAGTCATCCTATTTGTCAGTATACAAGGTAGTTGTAGTGATTATATAGGGATGTGTCTCACAGAGGTGAAATTGGTCCATTCAAATTAATCTTTAACAAAAATAAAAATAGATGCAATCCTAAACACTCTATCCTAATTTGTTGAGTAAAGACTTTAAAGGAAATCACAAAATTAAACTAAAAAATAAACGAAATTAATTAGGAGTAAAGCGAATAGATTAATTGAAGTGGAAGACTCTTAAAAATTAATTTCACTAATTTAATCACCTAGGCATGATTTTCAAGCGTCATAACGCTAGTCAAAATAAAGTAACTGGACCATTACTATAGCAGTGGTGAATCTAGGTCGATTCCACAGAGGTGTGTATAAAGTTGTTGAAATGAAATTAATCGGTACTTAGGCTAAGGGGGTTTTTGGATTTTAGAAATAAAAATAAAATAAAATTTAAGGGGGTTTTTGGATTTTAGAAATAAAAAAATAAAATAAAACTAACCTAATGAAAACAAATTAAAGAAAACATGTGAAAAATGATAAAATGGGAAATTTGGTAGGGACTCAACTTTTTGTTTCAATCTCGGTCTACACCCTAATTAAACATATTTCATTGATTTGTTGTTCTCAAATCTCTCCTAGCAACCATTACTCATGAGTAAATAATTAACCCGAGTTTTGCCTTAGGTAGTATTTAATCAGGATGTAATCGTTAATTAAACTAAACTACCGAATAATCTAGGATACGATCTCTAAATTTAATTAGGCAGTAGCATTACAAATTAGGAAAATTGACTAATCAAGGCAATAACCACATATGATGCATTATTTAACTTAAGTTATGTTATCTCTAATGATTATAAATCATTAGTCACTACATATGAATTTCATCATAATAATTGCGGAATATATCAAAATTCTAAAAATAAGTTTGCAAATAAAAGATTCAATGAATGTATTAAAATCATCTTTTCACAATACCGAATGGGTTCATACACAAATAACCAAACAATAACGAAAATCTAATTATCCATACACAAAACCCAAATCACTTAACATAGGATAACACAATCAATTTCTAATGAGAGAAATAAGCAACAAAAATAAAGAAATATACTTACGAACTAGGGTTAGAATGTTAGCCCTTCATAGGTTTTGCAAAAAAAATGCATCAGCTGCACATTATAACCCCAACCGAAGACCCTTAGCATCGCCTTTTCACTGCGCCTACTTTTCTCTATACGCTACTGCTCTGTCTTCTCTACTATTCACTTATTTGACTTAACATTTGTGATCCATTACTCCTATACACCTCTCACTTAACCCTTACTGATGTCTTCCGTGCATTTTAAGCAAAACACACCCAATTTTTGCACAACGTCCGAGTTAAAAGTAGATGTTTTAGCGCAAATGTGGGCTTTAAATATAGATGTTGTCTATAGTTTACACAAGCGTCTGCATTTTACTCTTTGATTCACCTTAAATGTAGACTTCTGATCTGCGTTTTGCTCTTTGATCCACCTTGCAACCTTGTGTTTTCTTGATATGTTGACGCCGTATTGTGCTTCTCCTTCATGTCACACATGTACTGTCATTTTGATTATTTATCCTAGCAACTACCTTCTTATGCTGCGTCGTTTTCTTCTGCCGTGGACTGCTCCTTCATGTTGCACTACCAATTAATTCAAATGCTTTCCATTAAATTTGAACTCACATTCTTGTATGGGACATGCATAGCCGTGACAAACTTTAAATCTTCTTTGTATTTTTTTCTTGTCTTTTAATTTTCTTTTTCTTGCTCTATGAAGATAAGTGAAAATTAATTTTGGAAAAATGACCCAAATATTGTGCTTTCATTTCACTTACCTTTTTTACTTCCGAATCATGCCTAAAATCATATATGAGTCAAAGTGATCATCTTGAGTAATTTTATGTCATTAATCGCTAAGTGTTATGAAATAATTTCATAATAAATTAAGTACCTATCGATTTCCCCCCACACTTAGCTTTTGGCCATCTTTGGGCAAAACATTAAAATTAAGCTCAAAGAACAAAAAAATAACATTTACTCATTTCCTATATTTTCTAAGAATATATAATTATAACAAAGATGAATGACTGTCAAAAATCTTAGCAAGAGCTCAACATTCGAAGCCTTTACTCATGATTGATCAACATTCATCATCTTAAAAAATTAAGCAATTTAATGTTAGACTCAAAAAATGTGTTTAACTAAAATATATCCATAGATACACTCAACACCATTCATATCATGTCATTCCACAACTTTGCATATCATTTCATTCCTCCACCACCAATGTTGACATGTAAAATCATGAATCAAAGGACTTTTTAGGGATGTAATGTGAGAAAAGGTGAGGTGAGATGTATTTGGGTCAAGTAGCATGAAAGTCATTAAAGCTAGTGAAACAAATGCAACACTCAATATAACATCAACTGCATAAGTTCGCATTTATACATAACTGGGAATCGTCAGCTATGACGAATGCAGCACTTATATTTAATAACTTATTTCAGCTCTCACACACAAACCACATAAAGCATATACCAATCTAAAAGGATCACTCATACAATTTATGACAACAATACAATGAAACCATAAGAGTGAACCTTCTAAACCAACATCTACCTCATATTCAACATACTCAAATAACACATTCATTACAACTTTAGGAAGATGCTTTAATTATGAATAACCTTGCAAACCCATATGCACTTCCTCCTTTCCTTCTCTTTTTCTTGTGGTTTATACAAAAAGAAAGGTATAAAGCTCAAAGAGGGTTAACAAGGGAAAAACTATGTCAATAGGATAGCCTATTTGGCTAATGTAGCTTATGAAACAAAGAATGCCTAATCATTTCCATATCAATTCATGTGATAAAAATATGGTATCGAATAGAAATTCAAGGCAAAATTAGGATGTACATGTCAAGAAAGTCACACATTATCAAAAAACAATGAGACTAATATGAATGTGTTAGTCTAATAAGGCTTAAAAGTTCAACGATTTTGTCTACCATTAATCACTACTCTTTTAAAGATAACGTACATCGACTAATCACAATAGTAAAAATACATGCTAAAATTGCTATAAAATTCTCTAGTCAATTCATTATTTACTCATGAGTATATAATCCTAGAGGCAATAGAAAACAAGAAAACGTTTGTTTTGTTAGTTTTATTCTTTCTCTCATTTTGATTAAAAACTTAAAACAAGTAGAAACAAACCAAAAAAGAACACACACGCATAAAAAATGAGAAAATGTAAAGAAAAGAAATTTACTTCCTTTGGGTTACCTCCCAAGAAGTGCTTTGGTTTAAGGTTGCTGGCTTAACTCCATACTTTCCTCAGATGAAAAAATTATGATCTTCTAGTACTCCAGTTAGTGCCACTTCTACGTGAGATTGTTCTAGATAGGGCCTTAGTTGATCATCATTCCTATTTAAAATCCACCCTACCTTTAGACTTTCAATCTCTATTAAGTCCATGCTTTCTTGAAAGATCTCAAATGTCTCTTCACCTTTTTCTTCCTTCTTTAATTTCTCTAACCTGCTAGGTAAAAATAAAGAGTCATTCTTAATAATAAAATGGAACTCAGTACTGACCTCTGAGCTAAAAGATATATCTTTTTTTGGTTCAAATTCCTCTTTTGCTTCTTCTACACAAGCAATTCATTGATGATTTACTTCAAAATTCGTAAGCTCCTCATCACTTTGTAAGGTTTCCGCACTAACATCTATTGGGTAGACCTCAGGTTGATATGGCTGCTCCTCTTCCATTTGTGATTCTAGGTAGTTGATCCTCACTGCCATCTCACCAATTTGGCTTGCCAAGTTCTAGTTTCTAAACGTTATATGCTTCATTTCTTATTGGAACTATTGGTTATTCTGTTGAAGTTGTTGTATACTCTCTTGAAGCTGTTATATGCCTTGTTGAAATTGAAGATTATTAGCAATCACAATATACATCAATTCTTCCAGAGATGTTCTTGAGTTTTGATAAGAAGCTTTTGGTCTACACAGTAATTGCTATATGTCCTACAAACTATTATAGAATTAATTTTGATGGTCATCCCATCTATAACCAAATTTAGGTTGATCAGTCCATCTTTGGTTATAGGATTGAGAATAAGAGTTAAAGAACCATCCATGATACTTTTTTTTTATAAATCACAAACACGAAATAGAATGAAGAAAGGATCACGAAATAACTAAAAATAAACTAATTATGAACAAATATATACAAAATACCAATTAAATCACAAACTAAAACTAAAATATCACACTCCCTGGCAACGACGTCAAAATTGACAGTGTGTTGTAACACTAGTCAAAATAAAATAACGAAACTACTACTATAGCAGTGGTGAGTCTAGGTTGATCCCACAAAGAGTGTGTATAAAGTTGTTGAAACGAAATTAATCAGTGTTTAGGTTAAGGAGGATTTTTGGATTTTGGAAATAAGAAAATAAACTGAAGAAAACAAATTAAATGAAACATGCAAAAAAGATAAAAGTGGGAAATTCAATGGAGACCCAATTCTTTAGTTCAATCTCGGCCTATAACCTAATTAAAAATATTTTATTGATTTGTTGTTCTCAAACCTCTCCTAGCAACTATTAATCATGGGTTAATAATTAACCCGAGTTTTCCCTTAGGTAGTGTTTAATCAAAATACGATTGTTAAGTAAAACTAACCACCGAATAACCTAGGATATGATCTTTAGATTTAATTAGGCATTACGAATTAGGAAAACTGATTAATCAAGGCAAAAACTATATATGATGCATCATTTAACCTAGGTCATGTTATCTCTAATGATTATGAGTCATTAGTTGCTACATATGAATTTCATCGTAATAATTACGGATTATATCAAAATTTTAGTAATGAGTTTGCAAATAAAAGATTTAACGAACACATTAAAATCATCTTGTCATAATACCCAACGGGTTCATACACAAATAACAAAAAAAAAGAAAATCTGATTATCCATACACAAAACCCAAATCAATTAACATAGGATAACACAATCAATTTCTAATGAGAGAAAGAAACAATAAAACAAAGAAATACACTGAGTCATCAATGTCGATGTCACCTTTAAACTAGCATCGGGACATTTGCCCTTCATAGGTCTCTTCTAAAAAATGCTTCAACCCCACGTTGTAAACCCAACCGAACATAGTAGTGCCTCATCACTACACCTCCTTTTCTTTATACGGTACTGCTCTTTCTTCTCTACTATTCACTGATTTGACAAATTAACATTTATGGTCCACTGCTCCTGTATACCTCTTACTTAAGCCTCGTTGATGCCTTCTGTGTGTTTTAAGAAAAATGAACCCAATGTTTATGTAACATTTGGGTTTAATGCAAACATCTGTCTTAAACGCAGATGCTGTCTGCATTTTACCCTTTGATTCACCTTAAACGCAGACTTATGATCTACGTTTTGCTTTTTGATCCACTTTGCAGCCTTGCGTTTTCTTCATATGTTGATGTTGTATTATGCTTCTCCTTCACATCACATATGTGCTGTCGTTTTCATGATTTATCCAAGCAGCTACCTTCTTATGCTATGTCATTTTCTTCTGGTAGAGATTGCACCTTTATATTGCTCTACTAATCCAAATACTTTCAATTAAATTTGAACTCACATTCTTGCATGGGACATGCATAGTTGTGGCCAACTTTAAATCTTCTTTGTATTTTTTCTTGTCTTTTAATTTTCTTCTTCTTGCTCTATGAAGACAAGTGAAGATTAATCTTCAAAAAAGACCCAAATATTATACTTTTGTCTCACTTTAACTTCTTTTTGCTTCTGAATTGTACCTAAAATCAATATGAGTGAAAGTGAGCATCTTAAGCAATTTTGTGTCATTAATCGCTAAGTATTATGGAATAATTTCATAATCAATTAAGCACCTATCAATGATTAAGGGAAATGATTGGATATTTGTCTTACTGAAATTAATAGTTGGGTTCTAAATCAACTCGAACAATGAACTAATTTAATTTTCATAGTCAAAAAGTTATTATCCAAATTAATTATGGAAATACAACTACTAATTACCACTTAAATTAATATATTTCTAATTCTTAACCTAAGTGTCGATAGTTTCTCGTTTCATATTAAACTTCATTTCTCGATCCTTCGTTTAATATTAAAATGATTTAAGGTTTGGTCATGCCATTACATCCATTCAGCTCAGAAATCACAACAATAAGTAAGACAACAAAACCATAACTCATTCATGCATAGTTGATTAAAATAGCTGCATTAATTCTCAAGAAAAAGAGATCAACCATTATAGCATAAGCACAGTTCATCATCTCAACCATCATAGCATAAGCACAGTTCATCGTCTCCATACACTTCAGCCCTATGTTACTATCAACAAATTAAATCAATAAAACAGTGAATACTAAATGAACTATGAAAAGATAACAAAGTAACGGTTGGTTAAGCTAAGAAAGTAGTAAAATTAGTAAATAAACAAGAAACAACGCAACAGATGAATAATAGAGCAAGTAAACAGAGATCGGGTGAATGAGATGTGGTGGTCTCCTGCCCCTCTCAAGCTTGCTGCATTAGCTCTCGCCTTCTGCTTCAGATTGTTCTCACCAGATTCTACTTCCAACTCTTTGCCACGTTTCTCTCTTGTTCACCAACTCTGTATAGGTGGTGACATCCTTATTATTATATTAATCTCATTTTTTTTAATGCAAAGTGACATGAACTTTAATTTTTTATGAAAAAATCACAAATTAATCCAATCAACATGTATGCAACATTTACACCATTTTTATTCAATTTATCTCTCATTTGGATCAACTCACAAGAATTTGTAACTAAAATCAAGATATGAAGACAATTAAAAGCAATAAAAATTAGACACAACAATTCCTGCACACTTAAATAAACTATGATTGTCCTCAAGCAAAATAAAGAATATTAGACTATACAAGAACAAATAGTGGAAACAATAATTTTTCCAAATAATAGTCAAAGACATCAACGATCACGTCAATAAATATGACCTAAGAACTTGAAACTCATAATAATCCATAAACAAGCGATTCTTCGCATATTTAGCCAAAATCAACAAGCACTTCAATTCAAAGGATCATCAACAAGTGTGATAGATACTCACTCTACTCTGCATCCTCTCAAGCATTCAAAGGTAGGGTATATTAACTCTTCATTCATTTCATGTAAGGCATCTATCATAAGCTTGCTTACTAATCTAATCTCCACCACTCATATCATTTCACAAACATTAATTCGAAGGTCTTTATTTTGGTTGTAATGGGGCTAAGCTGAGGAGAGGAAAAAGGAAAATCACAATTTAAAACCACAACACAAATTGAGCATTTAAAATAATACAAAACAATGAACCATAAAACACTCAATTCTTTCCTCTTATTTAATAAAATTAACACTTACCCCTTTTTTTTTTACTTCTCTCCTCTTCTTTCCATTTTTTGGTCATCTTGTCTTCCTTCCTTTTCTTTTCTTTTCTATTTATATTTCTTTTTCTTACTTTATCCTCTTTTTTCTTTCTTTTTGATTTTTTCTCTTTTTATACTATTTTTTTTATTTAGAACAAGATCAAGTTTAGAAGAGGAAAAACATAGAGAAGAGGAAAAATGTAGAGGAGAGATACACATTATTACAACCCTACCATTCCTAACCCAAACGCCAACCATATGCTATGCTTCCCCCACACTTATTCAAAAAATTATTCTCTAAACCCAATCATACCCATTCAAATGCTTAACTTGCCTTATGGTAGGTATAATGAAGAGGATAAATAATCAGGGTCAATGCTCATATTTTAGGTTTAAAGAAAGAAAAGTTTTCATGTTAAGCTTAAAAGGGTTCACTAAAGGTAACATCATAGTGACTTTTTAAGCAAAAGGGATAAATCCTAATTGCCTTCCTAATTTCAAAAATTGAATAAGATTATGTGATCTCAACTAGTATTTACAAGCAAGTTTTAGAGTTCCTTAATCATGAAAGAATATTCTCAACAAAGAATACTTGAATTTGGTGTTCAATATTTCAAAAAGGCTCAAATTTTTACCAACTGAAAAGTGTCATTCATTTATCACAACAAGATAATGTCCTATAATCAAAATCCAAGCCAATCAACCTAAGCATGCAAGTATACTCATTCACTCATATTATGCTTTTTTAATCCAAGTCGAGTTTATTTAATAACCATGCATCTCTAACTACTAAATGGGAAAACGAACACAACAGACAAATAATAATTTTTTAAACTAATACTCCCCCTCGCACTTACACATCACACTATTCCTAATGTGATACAAAAAAGTAAAAGAGGGGTATAAAACAAAAGACAAAAATTAACACAAACAAGGACAAGCATTGAAACAAAAAGAAATTAAACTATAAGCAACAAAGAATGGGAGAGAAATACGATACGAATGTGGGGGTGATCACTGTGTTTTTCTAGTGTGGAACTTGGTTACTGTGACAAGGAATGAAGAACAACTACAAGGAAAGCAGATAGAAGAGACAGGAGAGTAGGCCTGTGCACACAGAGAAAACAAACTAAGTTAAGGTTCACTAAGAAAATTAGCAATAAATAGGTAAATGAAAAACAAAAAAAAATTAAATGGGTTGTTTCTTTAATTTCTTATAGCTGGACCCCTCAATGGTCATGCTCAAAGTGATTGATTCCATTGTTTTCTCCTTTTCGTTTAAATCTATCTCTAAGAATCTTCCAAACGCTTATTCAGTTGCATCCACTAGCAATTGGCAACATTCATCACTCTCCTTAGCCCAGTCTAGCTTCTTTCATTCTTCTTCATACAAGGCAAAATCACAATATGTAGTATTAATGTGATCAACAAAAGAACATTCTTCAGAAACAGTAGTAGTAGAAATATGTTTAACATTAAAGATAAAAAATTCTATTGCTTCTCCCAAAACAATCATTCTCAGTTTCCCATTCTTCACATCAATCAAGGTATTGGTAGTGGCCACAAAAGGCTCCCTAGGAGTACGGTGTGCTCCTTCCCTTGCTATTTAACCTCCCCCATGTTTATGACCATAAAGTCTACAGGAACAATTAATCCTCCAACTTTCACTTACACATCCTCCATTATTCCTTTCGGATAACCAATTGACTTATCAGCTAATTGTAAGCACATATTAGTTGGTTTTAACTGTCTTAGATCCAGTTTTTTATAAATAGAGTACGGCATAAGTTTTATACTTGCACGAAGATCAAACATATCCTTAACCTCATCCTATTACCCATTGACACTTTCACGATAAAATGTCCTGGGTCTTTCAGTTTGGAGGGTAAATCTCACGACTTGGAACCACATCAAGCACATGACAATTGCCTCATCCTTGAGCTAAGGATACTTACGATACACTTAACTCGATTATGTAAGGCTAACTGAATATCTTTAAAACATTGGGATAACACAACGACTATATTTTAAAAATACCAAAACTAAATTAAAACACTTGTAAATTTGTTTTAAAAGCACTTTTATATTTACATTAAAACTCCACCGCAACTACTAGACTTTTAAGCCTACTCAAGAGCAATCTCAACGACAATACAAAAGGTTCATACATAAGGTCATTTACAAACTATAAGATAGTCAAGAGTTAATTTATAAAATTATAACACATATAAACAAAATCATGAGCCTCTATAAAAAATGTACAAAATAGAGGCTACCCACATGTTGTAATGCCTTGAAAATTTCAAAAGACAATATAAACCACTTAGAGTTTCAAGCTCACTAAATTAACCTACATAGTTGGAAAGCAGAGGGGGAGTACACTATTTACTTAGTGAGTAGGAAAAAAAAATATCGTAAATAGAACTCGGTACACACCAAAATGGTTTAAATAACCTAAGCACAGTTTTACACATCTAATATGCATATAACCACTTATGAAGTGAACATATGTGATATAGAAGCACATAGGCCTAGTCTTTGACTTATCCCATACTAGTTAGGAACCACGTAGGCCTAGCCTATTAATCATTCATTCAGTAAACATAGGTTCTAGTTCTAATACACAAGAGCAGAAAAGCATCACATGTAAAACCAAATCTCATCAGGAATCCAAATCTAATAATAGGCCAAAATAGTTATATGTACCGCCACTAGTTAGCCAAACTAGTGTGTACACCCACCGATTCCCTGTGTTGGCTTGACTTTCATCTGTGGTGAGTCCAGAATACAGTTGACAAGAGCATGATGACCTTAGGTGATGACCTTGTCGGTGACCAAATCTCTACGTGTGCAATCACCCACAAGTCCTGTAAAAAAGTGTCATTACGAGGACTCGACTTTTATGTACCAGCATTAAAGGGTACAAGGATCGCTAAATCTATTGTGTCTAGCACACGAATGGTCAATCATAATCTTACCAATCATAAAAAAACCATATAAAAATATTTAGTGCTAAAATCAAGTAAAGTACCATGTCTTTATTTATCGGTCCAACTGATAAAATGGAACCTTGCCATGACTCTAAGCTAAAAGAGAACACATACATGCAATATACATGACTCAGTTATGCATATGTAAGTTCCAAACCATTATTTCATGTAGTGAAAGTCATCTTTTGCACTCCAAGTGCAAAGTTATTCAAAACGTAGTTTGAGAAAAATAAAACATTGTCCTTTGCACTTCAAGTGCAAGTTTGTTGAAAACAATATCATTCCTCAAAATATAAAATAAAAGCATCGGTTTTACTCCAAGTGCAAAGAGTTATTTAAAACAATGTCATTTATTAAAAATATAAATATACTATTATCCATTTGAGATTCAAGTCTACTATGCAT
>JAOTJB010005238.1:0-11703 GCA_027123815.1 Erythroxylum minutifolium | reverse complement strand
AACAAATTAGAGTATTGCTCTCGTAGAGAGTATGTGGTAAAGTGCTGTACACTTTAAACAACTAAAAGGAAATAGAAATGGCAGATATTAAACCTTACAATGAGATTATTGAAAACGTTACACTATGTTTTGCAAAAATTGCAGAAAGTGGTAAAAAGTTTGAATCAGAAGACAGAGAATATAGTGTTAATGTTACAGTTAACAAACAAACTGCAAAAGATTTTAAAAAGAAGTTTACTAAGCAACCTATTAAAGAGTTTGATAATGCAGACTACGAAGTAAAGTTTGGTATTAAAGTTCCTTATCCAGAACAAGATGAGCAATTTGTGATTAAGCTTTCTAAAGGGCACATTATCGATGGTGTAGAGTTCTATAACAATAAGTTTCGACCACAAGCTTATCTTGTTAACCAAGATTCTACTCTTACTTGTATTACAACATCCCGTCTTATCGCAAATGGAAGTGTTGCAGATGTTGCATATCGTGTAACAACAAATAAGTTTGGCACATTTGCCCACCTAGAAGGTGTGCGTATTACTAATCTTATTGAATACAGGAAGCCTAGCAATCTACTCAACCCATTTGGTGGAGTTGTATCTGTTATCGAGGAAGAAGATAAATCAGTTTCAGAGGCACGGAAGAATCGAGAAGAAGAAGAAACAGAGTGTGTACAAAGTGGAGATAAAGGTTGTGACACTAATCTAGAACTTGACGACGATATTCCATTCTAAAATTCAGATAACCAATAAAAGCACCCTTTGTGGGTGCTTTTATTGCATAATAAGGCATATTCAATATAATGAATATCACAAAAGATGTGTATATTGACGCTGATTCAATCCTGTACCAGTGTTCTGGTGTGCAAGAGAAAAGGTTTTATACACTTAAACATAAGAAGTCTTCAAATACTTTAAAAATTGGGAGCAAGAAGGAAGCCGAAGAATGGATTGACAGATGGGTGGATGAAAGACCTTCTACTAGAACAAAGGAAGATTTTATTGTAGAGAAGTCTCAGGAGCTTACTGGTTCTATTGACTCTGCAGCAAATCTTTTTAGGGTGAAAGTTAGGGCAATTATCGAAGGTATTTCTAAAAGTTATACAGTTGGTGAGACTTTTATCTGTATACAAGGTAAGGATAATTTTAGAAAAGACCTTCCTGCTAAATGGTCTAAATACAAGGCGAACAGGGTTTCAGAAAAACCACTTCTGTTTGAGGAGCTACGTGATTATGTTCTTTCTGAATATGCACTAAAATGTATTGTATCTGACAATGAGGAAACTGATGATGTTGTCGTAAGAGCGTGCAACAGTGGAAACGTAGTTGCATATATAGATAAAGATATTGTAGCAAATTCCGTAGGTATCCTCTATAACTACAACTCTGGTGAACTGTTCTACAATTCAGACACGGATAGGTGGATGATGTTCTGTACTCAAATGCTTATTGGTGACAGTAGTGACAATATTGTAGGTGTTGGTAGTTTATCTGACTCTATTAGAGAGTTGTATGGAATATCAAGCAAACGGTGTGGTAAGGTATCTGCTGAAAAAATATTGGAAGGTGTTAAAGATGAGAAAGAAGCTTTTGAAAGGGTGATAGGCGTTTATAAAAACACTCACGGGGAGGATGCCCTGCCTATGATGCAGGAAACAGCAACATTCTTATGGATGTGCAGAGAAAAGGGCGAGGAATTTTGTCTTATTACCTATCTTGAAAACCTAGGGATTGACTACCGTAATGACACATAAAAGCACACCAGTAAGCAGTAGGGCTGTTTGTCCAAAGGAACTGCACCATGTAAAGTTTAATAGTGTAGATGGGCTGTACAGAGCTGTTAAACTCGTGTATGACAAGTACGGTGATGCGGAGTTCTTAAATACTGTAGAGTTTTATGGCGGTGTTGTAGTAAGAGACACTTTCTATGGTAAAAATTCCAATTTTGACAATAATAAGGCTGTAGCAGGAAGTAAAGGATTCGTATGGGAATAGAAAAACCAGTTAAATCTCCTGAACCGTGGGAAGAGTACGGATTTGTTTGGGGAAGTAAACGTAGTAAAAAAAGTACAGCAGAAAGTGCAAAAGCGTCTTTCTTCTCTTGGTTAAGAGGGTGCTTAAGAGAGTCCGTGTGGATGCGTTATCCGCCAAAGTTTATATTTAAAAATTCAAGATGTAGCACAAATCTTCCTAAAGATTATACAGGAAGGGCAAGAAGTGGCAGTATATGTGCACTTTCTGGTAAGTGGACTCCTAAAAGTATGCTAGAAGTTGACCACATAACTGGAGTAGGCAGGCTAAATGAGTGGGAGGATGTCGAAGGTTTTATTAAGCACTTGTGTACAACAAGTGCTAATATGCAGCTAGTAGATAAACAGGCACACAAGATAAAATCTTATGCAGACCGCTCAGGAATGAGCTATGATGAAGCTGTTATAGAGAAAGAAGTTATCAGGCTTCTAAAGAAGGAAAATAAGGTTGAAATGGAAACCATGCTTACTAATGACACACTGTTTGTAGGAGAATCTAACAAACGAAATAGATTGCGAAAAATCGTATATAATGGTAGTATCAGTACATAGCAGTTTTGGAGGTGTTTAATGTGTGGCATGTTTTACGGATTAGATAGAAATAAGGGTGCTGGGCTATCTTTGTATAACCATTTAAAGAGAGGTAACAAACTCCCTTCAAACCCTGTTAGATTGGAGGTCTATGATAACGTTTTCATGACCACTTATGATAATTCAGACATTGTTATATTGTCTGATAACAGCGGTAATACCATTAAAGTAGGTAAAGAAGGGTGCGCTTATGTCGCAAGACAGTTGCTGAAGATTGCTAATACTAATTAAAAAGGAGTAACAATGAGCACTATTAGAACTAAAGAGTATGTAGATGGTACACCAGTTCCGCTTGCTACCGTATGGGCTTGGAAAACAACAACAAATGAGCAAGAAGTAAGCATTCCAGAGGTTCCAACACCATCTGGTATCTTTATTAACTCATTACCAGAGGGTGGGAGCGTATTTATTGAAAAAGGGAATATTCAGTGGCTTGAAGCAGCAATTTTCCAAGCTAAGATTGCACTAGGAATTTAACAAAAGGCACGGGAGTTCCCGTGCCTACGCTATTTTAAAGGACTTTAAGTGTACAAAGAAGATTGGAAAAATAAAGTAGTGGATGCGTGTAGTAACCACGGCGCGTCTCTTAGGCATATTGCAAAAAAACTTGGAATCCCTAAATCAACTGTTTCAGATTTTTACAGAAACCATAAGAAAGATGAACACATTGAAAATGAAAAACGTTTTAATGTGTTCCTCGGGTCTTTAAAGACAGACAATGAAAACACTCCTGATTATTCAAGAATCCTAGTAATCAGTGATATGCATATTCCATTCCATCATCCTTCTACTTTTATGTTTTTAGAAGAAATGAAAAAGAAATACATGCCAACTTTTGTTGTATGTATTGGGGATGAGGCAGACAAGTCTGCATTGTCGTACCATGAATCAAGTACAACACTTCCTAGTGCTGCAGATGAACTTATCCTCACACAACACTATATGCGTAGACTAGAGAAAATATTTCCTGAAATGGTGTTACTTAACAGTAACCACGGTTCATTAGCGTTTAGAAGAGCTACAACAGCCCGTATTCCAAAAGATTACCTTAAAGATTATAACGAACTCTACGGTGTTGGCGGTGGGTGGAAATGGGTTGACAGGCTTGTAGTGGATAGTGACAATACTTCTATAATGTTCACACACGGAATCTCAAACGATGCTACAAAACTTGCAAAGTCTGCTGGGATGTGTGTAGTGCAAGGACATTATCACACACTCAGTAAAGTTGAGTATTTCCAGAACATGACTGTGCTTGGAAAAGAGAAAAAACCAGTGTGGGCAATGCAACTAGGCTGTCTAATCAATGACAAAAGTGAGGCGTTTTTGTATAATAAATCAAACCTTACTTCCCCTCTTATCAATTGTGGGATGATTATAAACGGTAAACCAGAGATTGTATTTATGAACGAACTTATTAAAGAATCGACAGTTACATGATTGGTACAGTCAATGATATTGTATGCCTTAGTGGAGAGGCTGTTGTTCATATACCACTTATCAACCTAGTTTTGTTGACTAACAAAACTGTAGAAGTTTTCACAGAAGGCGGGATAAGTGAGGAAGTTATTCCATTTCTAAGACACCTTGGCCTAGACACTTCTAGAGAGATTGCTGTTTCAGTTGCACAATACAGAAATTTTACAAGTAATGTACCATCTATACAAGTTGCCATAGTTGGCCTAGAAAGACAGGATAACGAGTGGGTATGGAGCGGGAGAAGCAGCTTACAGGCTATGATTGGCCGTAATCGTGACCCTTGGCTAAGGAATGACTTATACAGGTCTGCTTGCTTAGACATGGTGCAGGTTGAAGGGATAACATCCCTAGATAAAAGCAGTAAACAGTTTGTGGAGGCGTATAATAGTGGGTATATAGACACTCCTTCTACAGAGAAGGAAAGAACAGAGACGATACTAAGCCTCAAGCAACTTATTAAAACTGTGTATAATATAGACTGCATGGTGTAGCATGTGTTGCTGTTAAAGTTAAAAAAGGAGGAAGTATGACAGAGGGTGTAAATATTAAAAATGTTGAAGACACTCTTAATGCTTTCTGTATTTCTTATAAAAGCAGATATTGTGGTAAAAAACTACACTGGTGTAATAATAATGTTGTTGCTGCATGGGAGATTACATTATCTAAACATAACACATCTGCTCAGTTTAATTACTATACCAGTCTAAGTGTTAGCAAGATGAAGGATGGTAGCATGTTTCCATGTTTTAAAGACGTAATGCAAAATCTTTCATTAGAAAACTCTAGAGCACTTAGTATAAGGTTTAAAACCTGGTGCAAAAAATTTGGATTGGATAGTAATAGTTCACGCTCACATAAGATATATTCTGATTGCCGTAAAAACGCTAAAAAATTAAGAAAGTTGTTTTTTGATAAAAAATTTCTTAGAGAACTAGCTAAAACTGTATAGAGTATTGTGGTAGGTTATAGATGTTGTAGTAAATTATATATGCAACATGGGCATGTTAAGCTAATTAGAAGAGGAAATATGATTAAGACAGTTATTAAACGTGACGGGAGAGAGGAGAGCTTTGATATGCTTAAACTCTCTCATTGGGCAGAGTGGGCAAGTGAAAAACTAAAGATTGACTGGTACAGTATTGTAAACACAGCTTTGCTGAAATGTGAAAACAAGTGCACAACAGTTGACTTGCAACATGCAATGATTGAAGCATGTGTTGTTGATAATGCTTCAACACAACACCAGTTAATGGGAGGAAGGCTTCTGATTGGAGACTACTACCATAAGTTATACGGGGGCGTAGATAGTATTCCAAGCGTAAGACAACAGCACACTAGACTTGTAAACGATGGCGTTGTAGAAAACCTTACATGCTACTCTAACGATGATTGGGAATTTTTCAACACAATAATCAATCACAGTAAGGATTTAACCCTAAAACATACACAAGTTGAGCAACTGGTTGGGAAATACTCTCTACGGGATAAGGATGGTGTAAAAGAGACACCCCAGTTTTTGTTTATGCGTCAAGCACTTTGGTATGCTAGTAAACTTAATGGGGATAAAAGAGAACATGTTAAAAATATTTACGAACTGCTTTCAAATGAGGTTGTGTGTGCACCAACACCTGATCATTTATATGTCGGCACTACAAAAGGGTGCTCCCCGTCGTGTGTTGTTGTAAGAGGTGAGGATAATCTGCCTTCTCTTGGTGCTATGATGCAGGTGGTGTGGTCTGCTTCTGCAAATGGAAGCGGGATTGGAGGAAGCCTAGAAACAAGAGCTAATGGTGACCCTGTTAGAAACGGGGCATTTAAGCACAACGGTAAGCTGGAGTACTACCGTTCTTTAATGGATATGGCGAGAGCAAACCAGCAGTCTGGGAGAGCAGGTGCTATTACAATGCACTACACATGCCTAGACCCTGAAGTAGAGACAATTGCAAGAATGAAGAATCCGACAACAGTTCAAGAGAAGCGTCTTGGGCTGATGGATTATAGTTTTGGTGCTAACACGGTATTTGCAGACGCGGTTAAAAACAACAAGGAGTGGATGCTTGTAAGCACACTTTATGCACCAGAACTGTATGAACTTTTGTACCAGCCAGACAAAGAGCTATTTAAGAAAGAGTATGAAAAAGTAAGGAATGATACAAGTATTCCTAAAACAATCACCACAGCACGTAAGGTGCTTTTCTCCGTACTAAGGGAGTCTGTAGAGACAAGGCAGTATGAACATTTTACTGACGAAATGAACAGGAACACACCATTCAAGGACAAAATCTATTCATCCAACCTTTGTCAAGAAATTGCACTCCCAACAAAGTCTTTTAACAAAGGTGTTGAAGACCTTTTCAACCCAGAGAGTGAAGGGGAGATTGCAACATGTAATCTAATGGGTATCAATGTTGCAACAATTAACCTTGATGACACCTTGTATGAAAAAGCATGTTACTATTCTCTCTTGATGATTATGCTTAAGATTAAGCACGGGTCTTATCCGTTCCCTTCAATGAAGAATACAAGTATTAACAGGATGAATGCAGGGGTCAGTATTATTAGCCTAGCCCATCTAATGGCTAAACAAGGTGTTAAATACTCTAGTTTGTTTGGTAAAAAGCTTATTCACCGTGTAGCGGAGACACACAGTTATTTTCTACACAAAGCTGCACTCAAGATTGGTAAAGAGTATGGGAATGCAAAATGGATTGACAGAACAAAGTACCCAGATGGCTGGTTTCCAGTTGACTCAAGGAATAAGTTTGTTGAAAACATTTCTTATCAGCCACTTAAACGTGATTGGGAATCTTTGCGAAAAGAGATTGTAGCTAATAAGGGTATTGCATTCAGTGTACTAGAGACTTCTGTTCCAAGCGAATCTAGTAGTATGGCGCAAGATGCTACCAATAGCCTTTATCCTATTAGAGGGGGTGTTATTACAAAAAAGGATGCTTCAAGAACAGTCCAATGGGTTGCTCCAGAATGGGAGACTCTTGGCGATAACTACGAACTTGCATGGGATATTGACTCTAAGCATATCACAGACATGTATGCTATTGTACAAGGTTTTACTGGGCAAGGTATTAGCGCAGATTATTGGATGACACACTCAACAAAGGATGGTAGAGTAAGTGTAAGTGGCAAGAGGCTTATAAGTGAGTGGCTGTATAGGCAATCTGTCGGAATGAAGTCACGCTACTATATCAACCATAAAACTGGTGGTGTATACACTGAAAACAATGAACAAGAGAGCGGATGCTCAAGCGGAGGGTGTACACTGTAACACTAGCTAAGTCGTGTATCATAAGCAATGAATCTTCTTAAACCATTACACTTAGGTATTACATGAATAATACAATAGACACACCTATTATTGACTCTATGTTTAACTTTAATAGAAAACTAGGGGAGGATTCTGCTATTTTCTTTGGAAGCCCGAGAGGGCTTCATGATAGTGTTGTTGTTAAACATCCGTATCTAGCACAGCTTTATGACTCTCAAATTGCAACAAACTGGAAATACAATGAGTTCAGTTTAGCAAAAGACAGAGAACAGATGCAGCACTGCCCGAAGAGTATTAAAGACCTGATGCTCTACAATATCCTTTTTCAATGGCACTTGGACAGCGTTGCAGCAGATCAGTTATTCCCACTGTTCTCACCCTTCCTTACTAATAGTGAGGCTAGTAGACTTTTCTGTAAGAACGATGATATGGAGTATACACATGCGCTTACATACTCTGAAATTGTAAGACAATGCGTGAGCGATAGAGAAGAACTAGAAGTATTTATCAAAGATATTAAGCAAGTAAGAGAACGGCTTATCCCAGCATTAGACTACCTAGAAGAACTAAAGGATGTTGGACACCGTTATGCTCTAGGAGAGCTTAGAGAAAAAGAGGCATATGAGGCAGTTCTAAAAGGGCTTGTGTGCTGGTGGTGTATGGAACGCATCCAGTTTGCTGTTAGCTTTGCTGTAACATTCGCTGTTGTGCAACAAGGCTGGTTTCACGGCATTGGTAATTACGTTCAAAAAATCATGCTAGATGAACTAAATATCCATGCAAATACAATGAAATATGTTATTAAATACGAGTTAAGCACGGACAATGGTAAAAAGGCATGGGAGAACATTCGTAGCGATTGCTTAGAAATTGTTGACACATTCTTAAATTGTGAGTACGATTGGGCTAAGTTCATAGTAAGTGATGGAAGGGGGATTGTTGGATTGACAGAAGAGGTACTTAAACGTAGTGCAAGATACGAGGCAGAAGAGGTGTATAACACACTGTTCGGACTTACACTAGGCGTGGTTGACAATCCTACACCTTACATGGCTCAATGGATGAACCCTGATAATACACAGAATGCTAACCAAGAGATTGAGAATGGAAATTACCTTTTAAACTCTGTGGTAAACGATATTAACGAAAAACTGTGAGGATTTTTATGTTGTTTTTGATTTGCGCAGTTGTTGGTGTTGTCATTGGGTGTTTACTGATTTTTAAAGAGTTACTAGAAGATGATGACTATTAAACTTCAGTAATACGCAATTTAACCAAGGAGAAGTAGTTGGGCACATTAAGAGAAATAATTGAACTATCTGATAAGATGGAGAGTTCTACATTTACGTTATCAGCTATCGTGAGCCTGTTTGAGACACTTGAAGGAGAGATTCTAAAAGAGGAGTACGATCTGCTTACACGCTTGTTAAATGAATTATCCAAAAAAGAAGGATTTTTGCTGTAATAGTAGTGTCTATACTTAATCATCAACTAACGAAAGAGTTTATGAACTTAGAATTTGTGTTTATAATCGTGTTGTATGCCTCAATTGTTTTAATTGCGTTAACCTCTTGTGTAATGTTTTTATTCGTAAACTCTCCTGTAAACGATAGGCGTAACCGAATACTACATGCGCTTCTTAGTGTATCTTTTTTTGGGATTTGCTTATCGTATATCATGGCAGTTACACTTGATGTTATGGAGTATCTACCATAAAAGAAGCCCCTACCATAATGGTAGGGGCTTTGTTACAAGTTACTTGGTTACAACAGTTGCAGCAAGTTTTGTTACAATAGCGTTTAGCAGCTTATCCAAAGCACCGCCAGTGAATCCAGCAGTGGTAGAGATATAGGCAGACACATACGCATGAGTATCTTGCCTACAAGCTGCTTTAGCTTGATACACCAGCTCGTTATCATTGATGGTGAAGGCTACATCAATAGGCGATGCGGTGTTGCCTGCCTGAGTTACTGTAATTTCTGGAACTGGCAAAATAGGATTGTCAGGGATTAGTGCCATTTGTATTTCTCCTTATTGTTCCTGTTAAGCAGGATTGCCTAACAGACTTTGTTGGTGAACGATAAACAACCTTTTCATCCACCCTTTACCATATAGCCCAAATTTAGCTAGACGTGCGTAAAAGACAGCCCTTGCTGTGAGGAAATCAATCAGCAATTCTATCTGGTCTTTAGCTTGTGCAGCAGCGATAGTTTGCTTACCAATTTTCCCATCAGACGACACATTGAGAACTTTCTGCAATAGCTTAGCGGCAGAAGCACACCCACTATTCACAGCACAATCAAAGAGAGCATTGGAAATAGGGAACGAGAAAGCATCACCATTGATCACTTGCCAATGGTCTCTGTGATAGATTGCTTTTGCGTCATCTAGTGTGATAGACTTGATGTCAAGAGAAGGGTAGGACGCTGCAGAAACACCATACCTAGTTCCATTTAGTTTTCCAACCCCTTTCCTTCCCCCTGTCCAATTACCAGTGTCCTCTGGGTCTTGTGTATAACCACCCTCTACGCCGATAACATTCTCAAAAGAGAGATTAAATGCCTTACTATACCTGTTATTAGCCATTAGATACCTCTGTAGATGCCTCTCTTAGGTATATGGCTATACTGAAGCTAGACAGGCCAATAAGCCACGGCTGTGCAATAGGAACTGGAAGTGCACCAGATATGCCAGCCCATGTTGAAGGCTCTTTAATTCGCCCCATTATTATACCCTTCTTTTCTCAATTTGTCAATACTTTGCTGCAAAAATTCCACTTTAGTTTCCAAGGTTCTCACCATAACTTTTAACTGAGAGTTTTCCTCTTGCGAGGCTAAACGCTCTTCTCGTAGAATCTTGTTCTCTTCTCGCAGCTCTTTGTTTAAATCAACAAGCTCGTCAATCTGTTCTCGTAACAATTCTACAATCTCTTTGCGAGCATTCTCGCTATCAATAGCTGTCCCTAGCCCAATCCACTTGGCGAAGATAGAACGAAAGAAGAAGGCTGCTCCAATGATTGTCCCTCCCACTCCTCCCGCTGTCATAGCAGCTTGTTGTGCATCCACTCCTTCTAACATAGACACCCATTCTAGGCCATTTAAACAGCCACTGTTACGTTGTATACATCTTGAGGAGTGACTGTATTCATCACATTACTGAAGCCATTGTAGCCCCCTTGTAGAGCTGCCATAGCTGTATACTCACTGCACCACCACTTCCTGTCGTCTTGCCAATTACGGTTGAAGCCTAGACCCAGCACACCGAACGTGTCATAAGGCTTGTCAAGCTGTGCAATCAAATATGCCATAGCTGCACTGTAATCCTCTACTGGAAGCTCTCTAAATTCCCATTCACTTGACCTAGCTTTAACCTTCTCCAAAGGAGTTTGCACAACACCGTCAGGCCATATAGCCTCAAAGACAATGTTACGCTTCTTGTCAACTACTCCGACATGACTCCATTTGCTATTTGTTTTCCACCGGATTACCTTGCTACCAATGGTATTGCTGTTTACAAAGATAAGTCGCATATTATTCTTCCCAGTTGATAGCAGCTACTTCCTGCACAGTGGTGGCTTCACTCACACGTTGCTTTAGAGTTTGAGCTTTCTGGAAATTATCCATCCCTTGATTCACCATTGCTGCATAGAACATTTTCCACATTTCCACACTAACAATAGGAACATACCCATTATCCATGTGCTTCCATCCGCCAGGCCAACTATCTGGTAAACTGCCAGTGTTTGATACATGCCCGTTTACGCCTTGAATGTCTTCTCTCGATAACTGGTCACAGGCAATACGAGAATCAAGAAACACAAACCAAGAGTTGTTAGCTTTCAGACGCTCTGTGTTAATCTCTAGGTTCTTTGCGATTTTAGTATCGTTTAGATTATCTAAAATTGCCTTGTCTGCTTCTTCTTTTGTTGCGTATTTATCAACCACATTCCATGTTTGAAACCACTCGCCACCTCTGTTTTCTGGAAAAGATTGCTCAATACGTTGAGTGATAGGATTAAAATCTAAGTTGTTAATAGTTGCTTTTACTGCCTTAAACGGGGCAGGAGGTGTAAAGTCCTCTGTAAAACTGGTATTTGGAGCGTTTTTTCGTATCCAATTCTCTGATACAGGATATTGAAGTGTCTCTGTATTTATGTACATGCGTATCTCCTAAAAATGTTAGTAGCTGCTTGTGGCACTTGTGTTATAAGAATAGTCTACTGCAACAAATGCACCATTCCCGTATGCAACACTCTGCCAATTCCCACCAGGCATACTGTGTTGTGTCCACGTTACACCATTATCCGTGCTTGTGGCACTTTTGT
>JAOTJB010005194.1:0-11706 GCA_027123815.1 Erythroxylum minutifolium | reverse complement strand
AAGGTGGCTAGCGAATGTGTCAATGAGCTGTTTTGCATACCGAAGCTATGTCAACGGGCTATTTTTCCCACCGAAGGAGCCTAGCGACCCGTTAGAAGGGGTTGTTTTGGCCACTGAAGAAGCCCAACGATTTGTTTTTCCCACCAAAAGTGCCAAGCAACCATGCCAACGGGCTGTTTTGCCCACCAAAGGTGTGCGAACGGGGTGTTTTTCCCACCAAAGATGCCTAACGACCATGTCAATGGGCCATTTTTCCCACCAAAAGTACCTGGCGACCATGCCAACTGGCTGTTTTTCCCACAGAAGCAATGCCAACGGGCTGTTTTTCTGACCGAACGTGCGCAGTGACCACTCAATGGGTTGTTTTGGCCATCGAAGGTGCCCAACGGGTTATATACCAACTGAAGGTGCCTAGCAACCATGCCAATGAGTTGTTTTTTCTACCAAAGGTGCCTAACGACAGTGCCGAAGTGATGTTTTGCACACATAAGCTGTGCCAATGGGCTGCTTTTCCCTTCAAAGATGCATAGTGATCGTGCTAATCTACTGTTTGTCCCACCGAAGGTGCCTAATAAGTTGTTTGTCCCACCAAAGTTGCCTAGCGACATGCCAATTGGTTGTTTTGCCCACCAAAGGTGGGCAACGAGTTGTTTTTTACCCCAAAGATGCCTAGTGACCACATCAACAGGCTATTTTGCCAACCAAAGCTATGCCAACGGTCCATTTTTCCCACTGAAGGTCTCTAACAATCGTGCCAACGAGTTGTTTAGCCCACTGAAGATGTGCCATTGGGCTGTTTTGCCAGCCGAAGTTGCCTAGCAGTTGTACTGACTGACTTTTTTGCCCGTTGAAGGTACCTAGCGATTGTGGAAACGGACTATTTTGCCTATTGAAGTTGTGCCAATGGGCTATTTTTCGCACCAAAGGTGCCTAGAGACCATACCAACTGACTATTTTGTCCACCAAAGGTGCCTAGTGACTGTGCCAATGGGAAGTTTTGTTGACTGAAGCTATGTCAACGGATTGTTTTTCCCACCGAAGGTGCCTAGAGATCGTGCCAATGGGTTGTTATGCCCACCAAAGGTGCCCAACAATCAATTTTTTAACCAAAGGTGCCTAGCGACTGACCCAACGAATTGTTTTTCCCTCCGAAGGTGCTCTAATGGGTTGTTTTCCCCATCGAAGGCGCCTAGCGACCATGCGAGCGGGTTGCTTTACCCACCGTAGGTGCCTAAGGATTGCTCCAACGGGCTATTTTTCCCATGGAAGGTCTGCCAATAGGTTGTTTTCCCCATCGAAGGTGTCTAGCGACCGTGCCAAAGGGTTGTTTTACCCACCGAAGGTGCCTAGCAACTTTGCTAATGGGCTATTTTGCCACAGAAGGTGCCCAACGAGTTTTTTTCTGCCAAAGGTGCCTAGCGATCGTGTCAAATAGTTGTTTTACCCACATAAGTTGTGCCAATGGGTTGTTTTGCCAACCGAAGGCACCCAATGAGCTGTTTGTCCCACCAAAGATGTGGCAACGGGCTATTTTCCCCACCAAAGATGCCTAGCGACTGTGCCAATGAGCTATTTTACCTATAGATGCTGTGCCAACGGGCTATTTTTCCCACCAAAGGTGCCTAGCGACCGTGTCAATGGGCTATTTTACTCTTCGAAGGTGCTCAACGTGTCGTTTTTCCCATCAAAGGTGCCTAGCGACTGTGCCAACGGGTTGTTTTGCCCACCGAAGATGCCTAACGGTCATGTCAGCGGGCTGTTATGCCCACTAAACCTATGCCAACAGGCTATTTTTCCCACCAAAGGTACCTAGTGACCATAGAACAGGCTGTTTTACCTATCGAAGGAGCCCAACGATTTGTTTTCCCCACCGAAGGTGTGAAGCGACCATGCCAATGGGCTATTTATCCCATCGAAGGTCTGCCAACATGTTGCTTTTCCCACCAAAGATAGCTAACGATCGTGCCAAAGGGTCATTTTTTGCACCGAAGGTACCTGGCGACCCTGGGCACACAGAAGCAGTGCTCGAAGGTACCAACGGACTATTTTGCCCACAAAAGCAGTGCCAATTGGCTATTTTTCCAACCGAACGTGCCTAGTGACCACGTCAATGGGCTATTTTGGACACTGAAGGTAGCCACCGGGCTGTTTACCAACTGAAGGTGACTAGCAATCGTGCCAACATGCTGTTACTGTGCCAATAGGCTGTTTTATGCATATAAGCTATCCTAACAGGTTGTTTTTCCCAACAAAGGTGCCTAGCGATTGTGCCAATGGGTTGTTTTGCCCACCAAAGCTGTTCCAACGGGCTGTTTTTCTCTCAGAAGGGGCATAGCGACCATGCCGATGGGCTGTTTTGCCCAAAAAAGGTGCCCAACGAGCTGTTTTTCTAAACGAAGGTGCCTAACAACCATGCCAACGGGCTATTTGGCCTGCCGATGGTGCCCAATGAGCTGTTTTTCCCACCGAACGTGCCTAGTGATTGTGCCAACGGGTTGTTTTAGCTACTGAAGGTGCCCTACAAGCTGTTTTTCTAACTAAGGTGCCTAGCAAGCCTATCGGCGAGCTATTTTGCCTACCTAAGGTCCCCAATAAGCTATTTTTCCCACCAAAGGTGCCTAGCGACCATGCCAACGGGCTGTTTTGGCCATAGAAGCTGTGCCATTGGGCTGTTTTTCCTACCAAAGGTACCTAGCGACTATGCCAACGTGCGATTTTGCCCTACCGTAGGTTGCCCAGCGAGCTGTTTTTCTAATCAAAGGTGTCTAGCGACCCTATCGACGGGCTATTTTTCCTACTGAAGGTGCCTATCGACCATGCCAACAAGCTATTTTGCCCACAAAACCTGTGCCAATAGGCTGTTTTTCCTAAAAAAGGTGCCTAGCGACCATCCCAACGGGCTATTTTGCCAACCAATGGTGCCCAGCGAGCTGTTTTTCCCGTCGAAGTTGTCTTGCAACTATGCCAGCAGGCTGTTTTGTCAATCGAAGCTAGGCAAACAGGCTATTTTCCCATCGAAGAGGCCTAGCGATCATGCTAAAAGGTGGTTTTACCTAGCGAAGGTCCCCAACGAGCTGTTTTTCCCACCGAAGGTGCCAATGACGATGCCAACAGTCTATTTTGCCTACTAAAGGTGCCTAACGACTTTGATAACTGGCTGTTTAGCCCACCAAATATGCGCCAAAGGGTTGTTTTGCCCACTAAAGGTGCTCAACGTCCTATTTTTTCCACCAAAGATGCCGAATGACTGTGCAAACAAATTATTTTGCCCACCGAAACTGTGCCAACGGGCTATTTTTCCCACAGAAGGTGCCTAGCAACCGTGTCAATCGGCTGTTTTACCCACCCAAAGTGCCTAGCGAGAGTGCCAAAGGGTTGTTTTGCTGATCGAAGCTATGACAATGGACTATTTTTCCCACCGAAGGTGCCTAGCGACCGTGCAAATGGGCTGTTATTCCCACCAAAGGTGCCCAACGATCTGTTTTTTGACCAATGATGCCTAGCAACCGTCCCAACGGGTTATTTTGCCCTCCAAATGTGCTCCAATGGGTTGTTTTGCCCACCGAAGGTGCCTAGGGATTGGGCCAATGGGCTATTTATCCCATGGAAGGTTTGCCAACGGGCTGTTTTTCCCATCGAAGGTGCCTAGCGATTGTGCCAAAGGGTTGTTTTGCCCACCGAAGGTACCTAGCAACTATGCCAGTAGGCTATTTTACCCAAAGAAGCTATGCCAACGAGTTGTTTTCCTCACCGAAGATGCCTAGTGACCGTGCCAACAGGTTGTTTTACCCACCAAAGGTGCCCAATGAACTGTTTTTGCCAACGAAGGTGCCTCGCGACCGG
Source organism: Erythroxylum minutifolium (assembly GCA_027123815.1). Taxonomy (NCBI): domain Eukaryota; kingdom Viridiplantae; phylum Streptophyta; class Magnoliopsida; order Malpighiales; family Erythroxylaceae; genus Erythroxylum; species Erythroxylum minutifolium. Next base: position 7,863 of record JAOTJB010005194.1, on the reverse strand, counting down.
GCCAACAAATTGTTTTTCCAACCAAAGCTATGCCAACCGGCTGTTTTTCCCTCCGAAGGTGCCTAACGACCTATCCAACTAGTTGTTTTGCCCACCGAAGGTGCCCAAGCTACAGTTTTTCCCAACGAAGGTGGCTAGCGATCACTCCAATGGGCCATTTTCCCCATCGAAGGTGCCTAACGAGCTATTTTCCCATTGAAGTTGCCTACCAACCATGCCAATCGACTGTTTTACCCTCCAAAGGTGCCCGATGATTGCACCAATGGGCTGTTTTGCCCACAGAAGCCATGCCAATAGTCTGTTTTGCCCACAAAAGCTATACCAGTTGTTTTTTTGCCTACCAAAGGTGCCCAATGAATTGTTTTTCCTACTGAAAGTACCTGGCAACCGTGCCAATAGGCTATTTTGACGATCGAAGCTACGCCAACGGGCTATTTTTCCCATCAAAGGTGACTAACGACCGTGCCAATGGTCTGTTTAGCCCATTGAAGATGTACCATCGGGCTGCTTTTTCCACCAAAGATGTCTACGGACCGTGCCAACTAGCTATTTTGCCCATCGAATATGCCTAGCGACTGTGTCAACGAGTAGTTTTGCCCACCGAAGCTATGCCGATGGGCTATTTTTCCCACTGAAGGTGCCTAGCGACCGTAACAGGGTTGTTTTCCAACTGAAGCTTTGCCTAAGGGCAATTTTGTTCACATAAGCTGTGCCAACGGGCTATTTTTCCCATCAAAGGTGCCTAGCGATCCTGCGAAAGGGTTGTTTTGCCCATTGAAGGAGCCCAATGAGCTCTTTGTCCCATTGAAGATGTGCCAACGGGCTATTTTGCCTACCAACGGTGCCTAGCGACTATGCGAACGGGCTATTTTGCCTATAGATGTTGTCCCAACAGGTTCTTTTAGCCAACGAAAGTGCCTAGCGACTGTGCCAACTGGTTGTTTTACCCGTCGTAGGTGCTCAACGTGTTGTTTTTCCTGCTGAAGATGCCTAGCAACTATGCAAATGGGCTATTTTTCCAACTGAAGGTGCTTAACGATTATGCCAATGGGCTGTTTTGCCATCGAAGCTATGCCAACGAGTTTTTTTTCCCACAGAAGGTGCCTAGTGACTGCTAGAAGGGTTGTTTTGCCCACTGAAGCAGCCCAACGATCTATTTTTCCCACCAAAGGTGCTAAGTAGCCATTTCAATAGGCTGTTTTGCCCACCAAAGATGTGCCAACGAGCTGTTTTTCTCACCGAAGAAGCCTAGCGACTGTGCCAACGGGCTATTTTGCCCACCGAAGGTACCTAGCGACCATGCCAATGGGCTGATTTGCCCACAGAAGTGGTGCCAACGAGCTGTTTTTCTACCAAACATGCCTAGTGACCACGCCAATGGGCTATTTTGGACATCGAAGTTGCCCAATGGGCTGTTTTACCTAGCAAAGGTAGCTAACGATCGTGCCAATAGGCTATTTTGTCAAAGAAGGTGCTCAAGGAGTTGTTTTTCCCACTAAAGGTGCGTAGTGACTGTGCCAACGGGTTGTTTTGCCTACCTAAGTCGTGCTAACGGGCTGTTTTTCCCACTGAAGGTGCCTACAGATCATACCAACAGGCTTTTTTGCCCACTGGAGGTGCCCAATGAATTGTTTTTCAAATCGAAGGTGCCTAGCGACCATGCCAACGGGCTATTTTGCCAACTGAAATTATGTTGAAAGGCTGTTTTACCCACCGAAGGTGCCCAACGGGCTTTTTTCTAACCACAGATGCCTAGCGACCATGCCAACGGGCTGTTTTGTCCATCTAAGTTTTACCATCATGTTGTTTTTGTTATCAAAGATGCTTAGTGACCGTGCCAATGGGCTGTTTTGCTTATAGAAGCTATGCCAATAGGCTCTTTTCCTATCAAAGGTGCCTAACGACCATGCTAGTGGGCTATTTTCCCAATCGAAGGTGCTCAATGAGATGTTTTTTACACCGATCGTGCCTATCGATCGTGCCAACGAGCTATTTTTCCAATTGATGGTATGCAAACAGGTTGTTGTTCCAACTAAAGGGGCCTAACGACCGTGTCAATAGGATGTTTTGCCAACCAAAGGTGCCCAATGAGTTGTTTTTCCAACTGAAGGTGCCTAATGACCATGCCAACGGGTTGTTTTACCCACATACGGTATCTAACGAGTTGTTTTTCCTACTGAAGGAACCCAGTGAGCATGCCAATGGGCAATTTTGCCCACCGAAGGTGCTAACGACTGTGTCAAAAGGTTAATTAGCCCACCGAATATGTGCCAAAGGGCTATTTTACCCACTGAAGGTGCATAGTGATTGTGCCAACGAGTTGTTTTGCCTATAGAACCTGTGTCAACGGTCTATTTTTTTTTTGAAGTACCTGATGACTGTGCCAACGAGCTGTTTTGCCCTTCAAAGGTGCTCATTGTGCATTTGTCCCCACAGAAGGTGCCTAGCGACTATGCCAACGGACTGTTTTGCCCACTAAGGCTGTGCTAATAGGCTATTTTTCCAAATGAAGGTGCCTAACGACCTTGCCAATCGGCTGTTTTACACAGCAAAGGTGCCTAGCAACTTTGCCAATAGGTTGTTTTGCCCACCGAAGCTATGCCAATAGAATGTTTTTCCCATCGAAGGTGCCTAGCGACCGTGCCAACAGGCTATTTTGCCCACTAAAGGTGCCCAATGATCTGTTCTTCCCACCGAAGGTGCCTAGCGACTACACCAACGGGTTGTGCCTAGCGACCATGCCAATGGGTTGTTTTTCCCACCGAAGGTGCCTAGCGATACTGCCAACAGGCTATTTTGGACACAGAAGCTGTGCCAACGGGTTGTTTTTCCAGCAAAAGGTGCATAGCGACCGTGCCAATAAGATGTTTTACCCACCGAAGGTGCCCAACGAGCTATTTTTCCCATTGAAGGTGCCTAGCGATCGTGCCAATAGGCTATTTTGCCAACCAAGCTATGTCAAAGGCCTATCTTTCCCATTGAAGGTGCCTAACGATAATGTCAATGGGCTATTTTGCCCTCTGAAGGTTCTCAATGAGCTATTTTTCCCACCGAAGATGCCTTGCGATTGTGCCAACGGATTGTTTCGCCCACTAAAACTGCGCCAACGGACTTTTTTTCAACGAAGGTGCCTCACGACTGTGCCAATCGGTTGTTTTGCCTACCAAAGGTGCCTAACAATCGTGCCAACAAGCTATTTTACCCACCAAAGCTATGCCAATGGACTGTTTTTCCCATCGAAGGTGCCTAAGGACCGTGCCGACGGTTTGTTTTTCCCAACAAAGGTGCCCAACGATCGATTTTTCCTACCAAAAGTGCCTAGCGATTGTACCAACGGGTTGTTTTTCCCACAGAAGGTGTGCCAACGGGCTGTTTTCCCTCCAAAAGTTCCTAGCGATCGTGCCAACTGGCTGTTTTGTCTATTGATGGTGCCCAACGAGCTGTTTTTCCCATTGAAGGTGCCTGGTGACTGTGCCAATAGGCTATTTTGCTAACCAAGCTGTGCCAAAGGCCTATTTTTCCCATTGAAGGTGCCTAATGATAATGCCAATGGGTTGTTTTGCCCTCCGAAGGTGCTCAATGTTCTATTTTTCCCGCCGAAGGTGCCTTGCGACTGTGCCAACAGACTGTTTCGCCCACCAAAACTGTGCCAACGGACTATTTTTCCCACCGAAGGTGCTTCACGACTGTGCCAATCGGCTGTTTTGCCTACCAAAGGTGCCTAACAATCGTGCCAATGAGCTGTTTTACCCACCAAAGCTATGCCAATGGACTGTTTTTCCAATTGAAGGTGCCTAGGGACCATGCCAACAGTTTGTTTTGCCTAACAAAGGTGCCTAACGATCGGTTTTTCCCACCAAAAGTGGCTAGCGACTGTGCCAACGGGTTTTTTTCCACAGAAGAAGTGCCAGTGGGCTGTTTTCCCCTCTAAAAGTGCGTAGCAATCGTGCCAATAGGCTGTTTTGCCTATCGATGGTGCCCAACGAGCCGTTTTCCCTATCAAAGGTGCCTGGCAATTGTACCGGCGGGCTACCTTGCCAACTGATGCTATTCCAATGGGCTGCTTTTCCTACCAAAGGTGCCTAGCGACAGAGCCAACGAGCTATTTTGCCCATCAAAGCTATGCCAACGAATTGTTTTTCCTACCGAAGATGCTCAGCGACCTTATCAAAAGGCTATTTTGCTCACTGAAGGTGCCCAACAATTTATTTTTGCCACTGAAGTTGTCAAGAGACCATGCTAACAGACTGTTTTACCCAACAAAGTTGTGCCAACAAGCTGTTTTGCTTACCGAAGGTGCCTGGCGACCGTGCCAACGGGCTGTTTATCCCGTATAAGCAATGCCAATGTGTTGTTGTGCCAACTGAAGCTCTGCCAACAGGTAGTTTTTTCCCACAAAAGATGCCCAACAACTGTGCCTACGAACTATTTTGCCCACAGAAGATATGCCAATGTGTTGTTTTTCCCATCGAAGGTACCTAGCGACCGTGGCAATCCGCTATTTTGCCCGCCAAAGGTGCCTAGCGATCGTACCAAGGGGTTGTTTTGCCCTCTGAAGCTGTTCCAACAGGCTATTTTTCCCACAAAGGTGCCTAGCGACCTTGGCAACAGGTTATTTTTTGCCTAGTGAGTTGTTTGTTGAATAGTGAGTTGTTTTTTGCACCGAAGGTGCCTAGCGGTCGTGACAATGGATTGTTTTTTGCTCAGAAGGTGCCCAATGAGTTGTTTTTTGCACCAAAGATGCCTAGCGATCGTGGCAACAGGCTCTTTTGCAAACCAAAACTATGCCAAAGGGCAATTTTCCCACGGAAGGTGTCTAACAATCGTGCCAAAGGGCTGTTTTGCCCATATAAGCTACGCCAATGGGCTATTTTTCCAACCGAAGGTGACTAGCGACTGTGCCAAAGGGTTGTTTTGCGCACATAAGTTATGCCAATGGGTTGTTTTTCCCATCAAAGGTGCCTAATGATTATGTCAATCCGTTGTTTTGCCCACCAAAAGTGCCCAGTAAGCTGTTTGCCCCACCGAAGATGTGCCAACGGGCTATTTTGCCCACAGAAGGTACCTAGTGACCGTGCCAACAACGGGCAGTTTTTCTCCCCAAAGCTGTGCCAACGGGCTGTTTTTCCAATCAAAGGTGCCTAGCGACCGTGCAAATTGGCTATTTTGCCCACTAAAGATGCCTAGCGACCATGTTAATGGGCTGTTATGCCCACCGAAGCTATGCCAACGGACTGTTTTTTCTACCGAGGAAGCCTAGCAACCGTTAGAATGGACTGTTTTGTCCACCAAAGAAGCCCAACTATTTGTTTTTCCAATGAAGGTGCCAAGGGACGACATCAATGGGCTATTTTTTCCCCCGAAGATGCCTAACGATTGTGCCAACGGGCCACTTTTCCAATCAAAGGTTCCTGGCGACCTATTGTGCCCATAGAAGTGGTACCAACATGCTATTTTTCCCACCAAACATGCCTAGCGACCACATCAATGGGCTATTTTGGACACTGAAGGTGGCCAATGGGCTGTTTTACTGAGCAAAGGTTCCTAGCGACTGAAGTGCCTAGCGACCATGCCAACGGGCTATTTTACTGTGCAAAGGTTCCTAACGACTGTGCCAACAGACTTTTTTGCTACAGAAGGTGCCCAAGGAGCTATTTTTCCCATCGAAGGTGCCTAACGACCATGCCAGCTGGCTATTTTGCCAATCGAAGCTGTGCCAACAGATCATTTTTCCCACTAAAGGTGTCTAGTGACCGTGCAAACGAGCTATTTGGCACGCTGAAGATGTGCCATCGGACTGCTTTTCCCAACGAAGATGATTCGCTACCTTGCCAACGGGCTATTTTGCCCACTAAAGGTACCTAGAGACTGTGCCAATGGGCAATTTTTCCCATAGAAGCTATCCCAACGGGTTGTTTTAACATCGAATGTGCCTAGCGACCGTGTCAATGGGTTATTTTGCCCACCGAAGCTATTCCAACAGGCTATTCTTCCCACAAAAGGGGTCTAACGATCATGTCAACGGGTTGTTTTGCCTACAGTAGATGCCCAACGAGTTGTTTTTCCAAACGAAGGTGCCTAGTGACCATGCCAACGGGCTATTTTGCCCACCAATGGTGCCCAACGAGTGGTTTTGCCCACCGAAGGTGCCTATGGACAGTGCCAGTGGGCTGTTTTACCTACCGAAGCTATGCCAACGGGCTATTTTTCCTATAAAAGGTGCCTAGTGACAGTGCCAACAAGCTGTTTTGCTCACCGAAGGTGCCCAATGAGCTGTTTTTCCAACCAAAGGTGCCTAGCGACCCTTTCAACGAGCTATTTTACCCACCTAAGATCCCCAACGAGCTCTTTTTCTGATCAAAGGTGCCTAGAAACCATGCCAATGGGCTGTTTTGCCCATATAAACTGTGCCAACGGGCTGTTTTTCCTACCAAAGGTGCCTAGCAACCGTGCCAACAAGCTGTTTTACCCACCGAAGCTGCCCAACAAGCTGTTTTTCCAACCGAAGGGGCTTGGGGTCCCTGCTGACGGGCTATTTGGCCTAACTAAGGTCCACAACGAGCTGCTTTTCCCACCAAAGGTGCCTTCCAACCATGTCAACAGGCTGTTTTTCCCACAGAACCTATGCCAACGGGCTATTTTTCCTACCAAAAGTGCCTCGCAATTGTGTTAACGACCTATTTTACCAACCAAAGGTGCCCAACGAGCTGTTTTTACAACTGAAGGTGCCTAGTGATTGTGTCAGTGGGCTATTTTGCCAATCGAAGCTATACAAACTGGCTGTTTTTCCCATCGAAGGGCCCTAGCGACCGCACCAATAGGATCTTTCGTCTACCAGGGATCCCCAACGTGCTATTTTTCTCATCAAAGGTGCCAGTGATGACTATGCCAATGGGTTGTTTTGCCCACCGAAGGTGCCTCACGACTGTGCCAACGGTTTGGTTTACCCACTGAAGGTGCCTAGCAACCTTGTTAATGAGCTATTTTGCTCACCAATAGTGCCTAACGTTCATGATAAAGGGCTGTTTTGTCCATCAAAGGTGCCCAACAGTTTGTTATTCCCACCGAAGGTGCCTAGCGACCATGCCAACGGGTTGTTTTGCCAACTGAACCTATGCAAACTAGTTGTTTCTCCTACCAAATTTGCCTAGCAACCATGCTAGTGGGCTGTTTCACCTACCGAAGGTGCCCAACGGGCTGTTTTTTCCACCGAAGGTACCTAGCGACGAAACCAACGGGCTATTTTGCCAATCAAAGCATTGCCAATGGGCTGATTTTCTGACCGAAGGTGCCTAGCGATCATGTCAACATGCTATTTTGCCCACCGAAGTTGCCTAATGAGCAGTTTTTCCTATCGAAGATGTGCCAACGGGCTATTTTGCCGATCGAAGGTGCTTAACGATTGTGCCAATGGGCTGTTTTTACTACCAAAGGTGCCTAGAGACCGTACCAAGGGGTTGTTTTGCCCACCAAAGGTGCCCAATGAGTTGTTCTTTCCACTAAAGGTGCCTAACAACCGTGCCAGAGGGCTATTTTGCCTATAGATGTTGTGTGAACGGGCTGTTTTCCCCACTAAAGGTGCCCATCGACCGTGCCGATGGATTCTTTTGCCCACCAAAGGTGCCTAGCAACCATGTGAACGGGTTGTTTTGCCCTCAAAAATTATGCTAACGAGCTATTTTTCCAACGAAGGTGTCTAGTGACCATGCCAACCGTTGGATTGTCTAGTGACCATGCCATGGTCGTTAGGCACCAACGGGTTGTTATTCCCTCCAAAAGTGCCTAACGACCTTTCCAACGAGCTGTTTTACCCACCGAAGGTGCCCAAGGAGCTATTTTGCCTAGTGACCAATCCAACGGGCT
>JAOTJB010005155.1:0-11707 GCA_027123815.1 Erythroxylum minutifolium | reverse complement strand
TCCATCTTACAAAGATTAGAAGAAAGAAAAACACAAAAAATTGAATAAAGGAAACTTCTTCTCTTCTTTTCCAAAATTTGAAATTTTTGATGTTGATGTGTTATTTTCCTTAATCTTGATGATAATCCTTGAATCTTCACCTTCCTCGAGGCTCAAAACTTGTATTCTTCACTCAATGAGGCTCTCTCTATAGAAGGTTTCGTCCTCCTCACCATGGAGGCTTAATTATCTTTTAATAGTCCAAAAATCCTAAGTTTAATGAAGCCCCACATAATATCTCCGATTATAATTCCCATTATTGTGGGAATTGACATGATTCTCACGATTGTGGAAATTGGCAACAGAGAGTCTTCTCTTCTCTTCTCCTCTTTTATCTCTGGCTCAATCTCTAAGTTGCTCAATCTTCCTACCTATATAAAAATAATCAATTCTTATCCTAAATTAACATAAACATAAAAGAATAACAGTGGAAATCAAACTAGATGAAAACATACAAAATGAATCCTAAACTATAACACTAATAAACAATTATGCAAGAAAAACATGCCAATTACTTAGAAAAACATAGACTAATGGACAACTATCAATATTCCCACACTTAAATCTTTAATTGTCCTCAAGCAAAATAAATAAATACAACTAATCAATTCTATCACTTTATTTTCACAAAGATCAAAGCATACAATTCCTCAAAGTTAAGCCAACTCAAATATTAAGTTACTACATATATCACGTCTACTTTTTCATTGGTGTACATTAACAAATTCAACAATTGGCACCATCACTCAAAGATAAGTATAGATGTAAAATGAATCTTCCTCACGGTTTTTACTCATTTCTCTTAAGTGTTTGATGGTTAGTGTTTCACTCAAACTTTCTATAGTAAACTACACTACTATAGGCTTGCTAATACATCAATATTTCTCTACAATGATTGCATGCATAAATAGATCAAAAGGACTTGTTTAGGGTTATAATGTGGTAAGGGTTAAGGTGGGTAAGGAGAGAAAAAGGTTAACAAAAGCATTCGTAAAGTAAAAAGTATATAAAATAGGATAACAAAATATAACCTCAAGATATACAAATGTAACTAATATTTTGCATTTATTGATGCTACTCACTTGTTCTTCCTTTTTCTTTTCTTTTCTTTTTCAACACTTTTTTTCATTTTTCTTTCTTTTTCATCATACATGGAAGAACTATGAATATAATAGTAGATAAATACAATGTAATCCACAGGCAGAAATATACTTAACTCATCTCGGTAAAATTTTCACAACGATCCCAACTAATGTATTACTTAATACTCTACTAAGCTTGTGAATGAAGTTTTCGCAACTCCATCATGTATGATGGAATCATCAAAGATTTGACCTTTTCGAACTCTGTCTGTAACTCAATATAGGCTCGAGAAAGGGAAATAAAGAGAAGATGTGTACGAACGAGAGATCCGGCAACAAACAAGGGGTAGTACAGGAATATTCACCTGTTGTCCATCAACTACGCCTTTCGGCTTGATCTTAGGCCTTGACTCACCGGGTGTTTTCAAGATACAAAAGGTCAAGGCTCAATAGGGGTAGTAAGGGATAATACAAAGGGTAAGATAATATAAAGGGTAGGTCATTTAAGCCAAGGGTTAACACAAAAAGGGCCTTAATCATCTATATTAAACATGCATCCAGTAGACTCAAACCAATTCAAAGCAAGTTCTGAAGATAATAACTTAAGGAAGTATCACTCAACAAAGAAATAAAATGACTACAGATGGAGTCATATGACTCAATCCTCACTTTGGCTCAAATGAAAACTCATTATGCATCTCTACACTACGTCATTGCTCAAATGTCAATTTGTGGCTAAGCTTATGCAACTAACTTCTTTTAATCACTCTATATGGTTCACTTTCTGCTCAAGTAGCTATGCTCGAGTTCAAGCATAAATTCAATCTAATTTTAACTAGCATGATATAATCTCATGGCAATATTCATTAGAATGATTCAAATGTGGTTCCATTGCTGACACAAAGCATATGATAAACCTAAACATACATCCCATTTAACAAAATGCAAACAATGCAATTGAGAAAGTCAATGTCACCTCCCCACACTTAAAGTTCACATTGTCCTTAATGTGACAAGTCAACCACCAAATAAGGAAAAATGACCTCAAACCAAACAAAAGAAATTAAAACACACAAATGACATCAAACCAAATAAAAATGATAACAAACCAAACAAAGGAAAATGACATGAAACTAAACAAAAAAATGAAATTAAACCAAAGAAAAAATAAAAAATTTAAAAGTAAAAAGGGTAAGAAAAGCTTATTGAGATGATGGTAGCGAAGGTGTTGGCGAAGGAGCTTCAAAATTGTTTCTTCGATCAAAATTGAGGAACCTTTTCTTCAAGCTACGCTGCTCCTTGTGGACTTGCCGCATTTAGGTGTCGAGCTTATTGAGTTGGCATGTCATTTGTTATTGGTTGGAGGTCATCAGGTCGAGGATTTGTTGAAATCGATTGACCTCTGTTGGTGCACTCGGCTCCTCCTCCGCTGCTTCCTCTTTTGGCTTCAAGACTACTAGGGATGTGGAGGGTCGGGTAGCGGCTGTACTGGTGCCCCTCCTGTTCCTCACTACAGTACGCGTCTATGAAACTCCAAAATCTCAGAGCGTCTCAAATATGATATGGAAAACATATCGTGTGGCATTGTGCGCACCTCCCCCACATTAAGGTTATAAAACCAAGCTAAAACAATAACAACATGAGACATTCCAAAATATGAACTCTTTTTATTTTCCACACTCACTATTGATTGAAAAATTCTTAAAGGCATGTTAAATTTAACTTTTCAATCCATGCATCATAAAAAGAAAAGTTTTTTGGCCAAGCATTTGTTACTCTCAGTTTTATTGAACATAGTTAAGCAAACAAATTTGTGTAAAACTAAATGCTCGACACTACAGATTAAAAATTTTGGTGCATTCCTATAGTAAAAATTTTCTTCCCCAGTCAAAGTTTTCCAATAATCATCCAAATAAAAATCGTCATGATCATCTAAAACTTTAGTGTTTAGCAAATCAAAAAGACCACGCATGATAGTATAATCCAATTTATAAATAGTACCAATAACCTAAACTAGAAAATGTCCATTTTAGTATTATATTAGACAGTAGTGAAAAACTCTATGGTTATCATAGGGTGAATAGGTAAGTCACACCGAACAAACATATTCTAAACTATGTTTACAGCTAATCATTTTATTTTTTTCCTTACTTCTGTGGTTTCTAACAATTCAAAATCAAAATACCTAGGATTGACTAGTTCTCTATCCCTAAGGTCGCCGAAACGCATACCTTCATCCTCCGAGCATATTAGAAATGGAGAACGGTAAGCTGCCACTAAATCATGCTACCTTCACCGGAGACTTCACGGTGTAATTCATCAGTCAGTTCTGTCAATTTTCGAGCCATCATCTTCCTTGTGCCATTGTAAGAAGAAAACCTGCAAAAATGAGAAAAAGATGAGTGAATTCGATTTTTATAGATAGAGAGTAAAATCTTACCTAAATCCTTGTGTTTTTTAATGGTTAATGCATGAAAAGAAGAAAGGATTGTAAGATTAATGAAAAGAGTTGAAGAAAATACCAAGAATCTAAAGAAAAATGAAAAGTTTTAGAGAGTGGGAGGAGAGAATTTCCTAGGTTAGAGAGAGAGGGAGTGAAATTTTGAAGAATGGATGAAAGAAGAAAAGAGGAGGGAAAGTTAAGTTTCCCTCCGGATTCCCACGATCGTGGGATTTCTCCCACAATCGTGGGAAATCTCTCCAGAAACTTTCTGAAGATATTTCCTATGATCGTGGGAATCACTCCAATTCCTACGATTATAGGATGAGGTGATTCTCATAATTCCAAACCTTCTTCCAAGCTTAATATTAGTTCTCTATGATCCCACAATCTAAAAACGCATCAAATTAATAATATCAACAAGAATTTTGAAAAGAAAACAAGTTGAAATTCAAACAAAATCAAAATAAATATCAACCAAGTTCAAATCAAACATGATCATAACTGAAAAAATCAAGCAAACAAATAAACAAATACAATCAAAAGATAGTAGAATTCCATAGGTTGTCTCCCATACAGTGCTTCTATTAACGTCGGTAGCTCGACGCTCTTCCTTGGAAAATCAGGCAGGATCAATCATAAATGGCTTGCTTCCACCTTTTTCATTCAACATTGGTTTTGTAGCCTGTAAGTAAGCTACAAATTGTAAAATAATCAAAAGGACAATATAGATAACATTTTGAAAACCAATTAAGCTCAATAATGTCTTTTTTCTAAATGAACTACCAATATAACAGGGAATAACAAATCACCCTGAATCTTCTATTGAATCCAACAATTTGTCTTATACGAAGGTAAGTTGCTCTCTTTCTTCCTTAATCACCTTTGTCTCCTCTGTTTCTTCTGCTTCTTGAACAGAGACTTTCATAACTTCTTCAAACTCAATGTCTATTGTCATCTATTCTTCGTCCTTTTGTTCTTTAGAAGATTCGAACACATCAATTATCCTAAATAAGCTACTATCCTTCGGATTCTTAAATGCATCATTCATGATGAATGTCACTTGATCATCATCAATCTAAAAGATAGAGTTATTTTAATGAACATCTACCCAAGATTTTTTGATGTTCACATATGGTATATCAAGAAATGGTGAATAATAGGGAGGGTTTTCATCCTTTTCTTCATCCTCTTTCTTGATTTCTTGGTCTTCTATAAGGTAAGGTTCAGTCTGGTCTTCCATTAGTTCTTCTTTTTCGTCTCCATTTCTAAGTATGATAGCCTCATTTTGCTCTCTTTGATATAATCCCATGTTGCTTAGAGAGTCTTCCACACTTCTCTTATGAAATTCATAGGAAAGCTGTCTTACTTGAATCTTTAGGTTGTTAATGAAAGCGGCATGATTTTCAAAAAATTAATCAAACTTCTCTTCTGGTCTCTTTTAACTTTTTGTTATGGTTATGTAAATGTAGTGCCCTGGAAAGCAATTGTATTTACATATAATTTAATTTTTTCCAGTTACAATACTGTAATGAAAATATTTATTATTAATAAAACAAAAGAGTTTGGTTTTATTTGTCTGAGCATAATATAACTAGTCATAAGATACCAAAGGTTCTTTTGTACGTATTACACACATACATGGAGATGTATAGGAAACATGTATACTATTAGAATCAAAATTAATTGATTCACAGTCAAATAATCATATTGGTCACTGGATCATGGTTTTGACTGTAGAGTTGCAATTTACGTTCTTGTAAGTAAAGGAGTTTACTTCAAAGGAATGATCAGTTTCAAATCATGATAGTAGTTGACTATCAGTAATGGGACTATTAAATGAATCTGGAATTATGTATGTTTTTTTAAAAAATAAAGTAAGTCATTACTTTAATCTTAAAACATACACTTTGGCATTCTTTTACTATAAATCGCAATCTTGATGGGTACTGAACTCATGTGTGTTTTGTTATAATTCATGATATGATTAGAATGGATCTTTATAGGGTATCAATCCAGTGTTCGTATGTTGAAATTATTAATTGAAACATGCATCAGTGAACATTCACTCAAATAAAGAGTTTATAGTGATATCATCACTTCTAGATGTTTTGCGGAGATTGGTAATTAAACTGGCGCCAGTAGTTTTGATGGACTAGCTACCCATCAAGTCTTAACACCAAAATTATATCTTCTGTGTTAATCACCATGTAGAGTGAAACGGGAGATCTAAAAAGAAAAACTAAAATAAAGGTAAAATGTTAATTTTATCCTTTATTGTTCAGACGGCTATAATATAGTTCATAATAGAGTTTGCGATTGGACATCGAATTAATTATTTTGAAACACGTTTTCTCATAATTTTAAGTAATTCAAGAGTTCAACCAATTGTCTTTAGTGAATTGACATTTGGTTAATAAGTTGGAATTAATTGTGATAAGATTAAATTAATTCAAGGCTTATTGGAGCTTGAATTATTTAAGTCCAATTAGATTCCCCACTTGGCTTCTAGGAAGGTTATCAATGAAAGTAAGAAAAATAAATGAAGGCTACTGGATAGAAAATGAGAGAGAAAAGAGAGAAATGGACAAATTGGATTCAGGTCAATAAAATCGGAACCATTTAATTAAGAGTTAATTAAATTAAGTTTTAAGCCTATAATCAAATGTTAGGCTTACACTAATTAATTGTTAATTATAAGCCCAAAGGAACATTTAATATTGTGCTGGAGTTCGGTTTGATTTGATTAATTAGATTATTTGAATTAAAACAAATGTTTTAAAATAAAATGGAGGGTAGAACCGAATTCTACAATAATGTAGATTTCAGTTTTGTAGCTAAATGGACAGCAGCACATTTAGCATTGAACTGCTAAATGTACATGCATTGTTTTAGTATTATTTTGATTAAATAATGAAGTAATGCTCTTCATCATTAAAAGGTTAATGGTTGTCCGTTAATCCGTTAACATTGCATTTTTTTAATAAAGAATGAAGTGAATGAAGAGAGGTGGATGTCTATTAACGTTTTGTGCAGCCCTCTTTTCATTGTTTTAATTAAAGAATGAATGATTGGTTTTAATGTAGGATAACGTACAACTCATTTGATGATGCATGGCTTTTAGAATGATTTACTAAAATAAACGTGTGCTGTCCTAGCTCGCTCCACTCTCTCCTAATACTCCATTCAATAATGCTCTTTCATAAATGGTTTTAGTGGCTAGTTTTTAAAACATCTTATATGAAAACATTATGATGTTAGATAACGTCCAAGTTTTGGACATGTAAGGACAATTGAATTAGCATTTGATACTAAATGTACGTGAGGTTTCTTTCTCTCCAGGCTCTAAAAATCGTCATATATAGCAAAAGAGAAGCTATTCATTTTGTTCTCTTAGCTAGCCGAAAATAAAAAAACAATGTCTTCAATTATTTTTCTTCTCCTTACCCACAAAAGGATTTTGACAACCAAGTTGTCCAAGGAGAACAAGTGATAGATTGGATTAGTTGAGGACATAGCAGCAAAGAGTCAGTAATATTCCAATCTTGTTCTTATTTTATTTATTTTCCTTATGTTGTATCATGTATGGATTAAAAGCATGTTGATTTGGTGTTTATGCTTCTACTGTGTTTTGATTTCGAAAAAAGTTTTTGAAATCTACCGTTTAACTAAACCAAGCATGTTTTTGTTTTCGATCCAATAATTGGTATTAGAGCTGGTTTTATTATGCATGATTCGGTTCCTATATATGGCATGGCAAATACATTAAATTATGTATGCTGTAATTTTTTTATGTGATACAAATATATACTGTGTATGTTTCGGTTTGGTCTTTTGGTTGTCCATAGAAAATCAATTTACTATGTAAGCTTTCTTCTTTTGATTTGTAATAAGGAGGGTGGCCTATCATCGTCATGTTTTCTCCTTGTCTTATTTTTTTTGTTTATAAAATTCTGTAATTTTGAAGACAGAGCAACTATGGATCGAAGAAAAGAAGGCACATGTTGTCAATTTTTATTTTGTGTTAATGGCAGTTTTTATTTTGATTAAATTATGTTAATTCTAGATTTTTGAAGTGCTGGAATTTTTATTTTACTATTTACATATAAGATTTAAAAAATTCCATTAACTCATTTTTACCAAAAGGGTCGGGTCGTGCAAGTGAAGAGTTCGAAGCGAAAGATCCAAGTTGAGAAAAATTTTTCGGCCTAAAGGCCTTATAATTTTCTTTGAATTTTCTAGGATGGAAAACCAAAAGTAGCTATTTAATTCATGAGATGAATTGATGCAAATAATATGCGATATTATGTGAATGTATGCCATTTAGAAAAATTGTCAACCCTAGGTTTTGCCATGCATTCATTATGTATGAGAAATATAATGAAACAGTATAAGATGGTTAATAAATTGCTTCTAGACAAAATGGGATTAATTAAAACTTATAGATCGCAAAAGGTTAACTGGGAGAGGATGCTCATGTGAGAGTCTATGATCTCCATGTGATGGCCCATTTGCATATGGTGAAGTGAGGATGCTCATGTGAGAGTTCACAGTCTTCATACAATGGCCCATTTACATATGGTGAAGTGTTACTCCCCACTGAAGTACATGAATCTTAGATCTTACATGGTTTGGGTCTCCTAAAGGATAAATCTACTCATTGGTAGTAAATGTGACTTCCCATCGAGGAATGGTTTGCAAGTACCTTTAATGGATGAATCAAATGGTTGTACACTCAACACTATTTATCAATAAGCTGCCTACCATAGCTCTGTTGAAAAATGCATGGACCTAATTATGACGCTTCTCAAAAAGTTAGGCATAAAGATGCTTGGTAGTTTTTTAACTAGGAGGGTCCCAGTTTTTCTTTTAATAGATAAGATGGCCCATCGTCACTTAATCTGTTATAGATAAGAAAAATAACCGTCTTATAATATTTTTTTAAAGTTTTGTTAAATCTATCATCATGCATACATGCATCATGATTTTATACAAGGTTTTAATGATTTTGACTAGTACGCTCATTCTTTAATAATTTATATTTTCGGACATAATCACCACAATATGAATCCACTCAAAATGCTCCTGAC
Organism: Erythroxylum minutifolium; assembly: GCA_027123815.1. Lineage (NCBI taxonomy): Eukaryota > Viridiplantae > Streptophyta > Magnoliopsida > Malpighiales > Erythroxylaceae > Erythroxylum > Erythroxylum minutifolium. The sequence goes on along the minus strand of JAOTJB010005155.1, from coordinate 3,056 downwards.
TAATAACAAATTGGAAAATGGAGAAAAATTTAATGAATGGAGACATATCCTCAACATCGTTCTCCAATAAGAATGAATTTCATAGGTATTAAGAGGCAATAAGCTTGCACCTCCAGGTGACAAATCAACTCCTGAGCAAGTATAGCAATATGAGCAATGGCAGAATGCTGATAAGACTGCCAAGTGCTATATTCTGGCTTCTATTAGCGCAATGCTAGAAAAGCAACTTGAAGGCATGCAAAATATCGGTGCAGTGCTCTATCACCTACATGAGATGTTTGCTGTGAGGACCAAGTCTATAAGGGTGAAAGTTATCCAAATCTTTCACAATTTCAAACAAAAGCCTGGTAAATCGGTGCGGGATTACATACTTAAGGTAATTTTTATGAATACTGAGGCCGAGTTGCTCGGGGCAGAAATGGATGCTAAAACGCTGATAGTTATGATCATCAACATCTTAAACTCTTCTTTTCAATAGTTTAAGTTGGATTATAAGCTCAACACTAAGGATTACACCTTGAGTGGGTTGATGAATACCCTCTAGAATATAGAGGAGATATTAAATATCAAGGCCAATGGGCCAGAGGCTCATGCATCTTCTTCTAAGCCCAAGGGTAAGGGCAAGCAAAAGAAGAAGGGTGCGAAGAAATTGAAGGCCCAAACAGGGGTCAAGGCCCAATCTATGAAAAAGAAGGCCAAAGAGGAAACCAAGTGAAAGTGTTGCCACTATAGTGAGAAGGGCCACTAGAAGAGGAATTGTGCAGTCTACCTTGAGACCCTCAAGAGCAAACAAAGCATCAGTCGGATAAAACTCATGTGATACTGGCTAAGGAAATTGAATTTTCTAGAGATTTGAGTTATGTTGAAGAATCGGTCAAAATAATTAACTATCAGATAAACAATTGAGGAATCGAGTAATCCTAATGGTGAAAGTACTTTGGTGAAACCATTCAAGTGAAGAAGCGACTTGGGAAACACAAGAGCATATGAGAAAGCACAACCCCTAACTGTTTCATGAATCAGGTAAGAATTTCGGTGACGAAATTTCTTAAGGTAAGGAGAATTGTAACATCTCATTTTCCCATTATTAGGGTTAAAACCCTAGCATGCTTTACTTATAAGAGTTTATTGAGAATTTAGAAATGCATTTCGTGCATTACATGGCATACACATGCACGCGAATAATTTGTCATTTATGAAATAATTATACATGTATTTATTGACATTTTTCAGGTATAATTGATTTATAAATGCGATTAAAATGCGAAATGTGGATTAATTGTGTTAAAAATTTATTTTGTGATAATAGTTATTATTTCAGAATTTATTGTGGAGACTTATCAAAAATTTGAGGTATTTTAGACTAGGAAAAAAATATTGAAATAAGAGACAAATTATTAGTTGACAAATTGATAAATTATGGATTGATATATAGACCTATAAGTAAGAGACAAATGGTAGTTTATCTAGTGGACAAGTGGAAGACATACGTTGGAGACATTTGTCAAGCCTTAAAAGGGACACCTAGGCATTAGGAAAAACGTTTATGCAGCCGTCTCCTTAGGTTCTCTTAAAATCATCTTCACAAAACACTCTCCATATTGTTTGTCACCTAAACACCTAATTTCTACATTTATTTGTGTTATTGGCTCATCCACCATCGAAAAAAGTCTTTAGTCATTGAGTTTTTTATTGTTAATAAATCCTTGTGACTTTCCATCCATCAAAATTTCTTATTTACTCTCACCATTTCTAAAATTTTACTAAAGAGAGAAGTTTAAGTCATGTAAGTTTTATGATAGTGTAAATAATTTTTGTTAAGGTTTTAAGGTTTGTTAATGAATGCATGCATGAATGGTGTATATTTTCATGCTTGCGAATTGTTGAATGCGTGAATGGTGTTGATGCATGTGTGGGTGGTGAAGGAGGAAGCAGATTTAGTGATATGAATAATAAGATGAATGATTATAGTCATTGGGGTATGAGATATGCAATATTTTACTGAACATACATCTATATTTAGGGCATAACTTGATTTAGAGTAAACAAGAGACATAGAGCTGCATTGTTTATGAAGGAATTGAACTGGAAATATGTCGTTAAGAGTCTTGAAAATTGACTTGAAGTTGAGAATTATGTTCTGCCAAAATGTGAAAATAGTCTATGGATTTTTTATTATAACTTGAATGATACTGAACCAAAATGCATGGAATTGATGTTATTAGACATTTAAGACATTGAGGAACATTTGATTAGTAGAAGATGTTGCCTAAATACCTCATTATCTAGATCAAAATGGTCATGCAATCTGACTTGAAATTTGCTTAAGAAAAATCTAGAAATTTACTAGGTTTCATGAATGATATTATGAAGATGAAGAGGTTTGATAAGTTGATAGAGTTTGATGATATTTGAAAACAAAGTGATTTGTGAATGAGTATGGAATGATGTTGTGTTTGTGGTGAAGAAAGCTAGAAAATTGGAGTGAACTTGGTGTTAAAATGTATGTGAATTTTAGACAAAAGAGGAAAGGAAGAATAAGGTGATGGTTTGTGTGTATGATTTTGTTTTCTTTTTGAAATCTGCATATAAGCTAGAGTATTTTTGATGAACAGCTTTGAGTCTTTTGCAATAACTTTTTCATCCAACCCCCAAATGACTTGAAACTTGAACCAATAGATTCCTAACACATTTTGCTTCCTCTCCATGAAAATTTAGATTCATCTGAAGTCATTCGGGAAAGATTTGATTAATGAATTTACACTGTGTATGGTAACTATGATCCATATACTGAGACGGAACAAAACAAAAATTTGGAGACAGAACAGAACAAAATTTGGAGACAATGAGGTGTTTAGTTGTAATGGACAAAACAAATAAAACTATGTGTCTCGAGTACATAATTGTGTTTGGTTGCAGTTAACAGAACATAGAAAATAGTGTCAATGACCAAAGTACCCCTGCAGTATAATATGATTAGAAATATGTAATTCATTGATTATTTTAAAATGAATAATTTGTATTAGTATTTTTTAATTGTATCTATAAATAAGGAA
>JAOTJB010005077.1:0-11711 GCA_027123815.1 Erythroxylum minutifolium | reverse complement strand
GAATTAAGTTGTCGGGCTTTTATTATATGAGATATAATATGGGCCGAAACTTATTGGGCTTTTATAATCCTAATGGGATTAAGATAATAATATTCTTATTCCTAATAGGAATAGGGATTAGGGTTTCTCTATAAATGGGGAACTTAAGTCTTGTTAGAGAGCACAAGAAAACCCTAGCCACCTAGACCTAGCCATTCGTTCTTTTTCTGAGAGAAAAATTGCACGGCATTCTAAAGTGTTTTAGGATTTGCTAGCTCACATTAGCCGCTGTCTGTATCATTCATCCTCATATAGATACGGATAGAGGACGTTCACATGTTGCAGTGTCTACAAATCTGAAAACAAATACCAATCCGTGTCAAGAGGTAAATTCATACATGTTGTGTAGTTTCAATTATACTTTTGTTGTGTAGTATGGTCCATGCCGTTACGTATTGTGAATACCCGGGCCATAGGCGATCTAACACTCATCTCTGTGAACAACAATTTCAGGTTCAGGCAACTGATCTATGTCTGTTTGAGTATTATAAACTTCACCAAGTTCAACTTTGTTCCCACTATCTTCTCTTAGAAGAAACACTTTCTCTAAAAGGACAGCATGCTTTGAGACAAATACCTTTTTTTCGAATCAGAATTATGAATGTGATTCGATTAGGAACCCTAAAATTCAATTATTTTGATGTCAAGATTAAACACTTTAATCTTAGTTTATACGCCTTTATCTAGTCAGACTAGAAATGCTATGCTCTACTTGTATTAATTCTAAGTTAATCCCTAAGGTTTCCAAATTTTTGTACATCAATTAATCATATTTAATATCCCTAGGTCATCTAAAATTTATCTAAACAATTTTGGCACGAGTTAAAATTATTTTGACATCCAAAGTTGTTAATATAAATAAGTTAACATGCTAGACACTAAAGGGACCAATTTGATGTTCGAAAATTTTCCAGAACCCTAATTTCAAACACATGCATTAAGCATTCTATTACCATAAAAATAATACATTTCTTATCACCTAAAAACTTTATTAACTTCTTATAACTGAAATACATACACTATAATTCATTAAGTAAGTCAACTCCATCAACTTTCAACATGTTGACCAGTGTTGATTTTTACTTGATTTAATAATTAAATCAAATTCAATTAATTCTGGAAACATTTCAAAGTCTTATACACATTCTAAATGTGTCTAATAAAAAATTACAGAGCCTAATTCTTAAGAATTATTTATTAATAAATTGGAATATGCCAACACATCATATGTGTATGACACTTGTCATATAACTTCTAACACTAGTCAAACATTATATAATTCATGCATAAGGTAATCACTTTAACAATAAGTTTCATACATCTCATACACGTGAAAACCTCTCATTTTGCATATGCATGCATAAAATTTATAAAAACAATTTTTATAAAAATAAATTTGGAGTTTATGTGCATATATGTTCTTCACATTTCCAGAATTTCCCACAACTTCATACATTCATCAAGTTGAAACTAAATTCATAATAAAATAGCAAATGATATTTAATTGCATTTTATTTTTACAAAAACATAAAAACACCTTAACATTTTTATGAAATAAAATCAGAAAAAAGTTTCTAGAATTATTAAGAAATTTTCAAAATCAACAAATGGATCCAATTTTTCAGAAATTTCCAGAAATCAACATATGAATAGTCTAGATATTAGTTCAAAATAAAATAGTAAATGACATTTAATTGCTATTTGCTTTGACAAAAACATAATCTAACATCTTATATACATTTTTTCATAAGAAAATTAGAAAAACCATTTTACTACAATTTACACTAATTATTACAAATCAATATGCATGTCAATCATAACCTAGCAAACACTTCGCACATGTTCAATACATCATCTAATATATGCATAAACTTGCTCTGATACCACTGTTGGGTTTGCCATGGAAGCATGCATCACATCTTATAAACATTTATGCAAAATAAAATCAGAAAAACATTTTTTTCTACAATTTATGCAAATTATTCCAAATCATCATGTATATCAATCACAACCTAGCAAACACTTTGCACATGTTCAATACACCATCTAATTCATACATAAAGTTGCTCTGATACCACTGTTGGGATTGCCATGGATGCATGCATCACATGCATGAGAATGTAGCAGAAGTGTTAGAATCTAGATTCTGAACCTATGATAACTTGAAAAACACATAATCATACATGCAAGCATGGACATATAAAGAACATGAAATATAAAACTTTTACCTTTTTATTTCTCCTCCTTTCTTATTTCTTCTGCTTGTTTGGGTTATTGAAAATGCCAAACCCTTCTTTGATCACCAAAAAACATATAAACATTAAGAAGAAACATTGTATAATGGTGATTAGAGTACCAAACTAGATGAGTTATAGTAGATGCTTAAAATGATAGAAGATAGACCAAAAAGCTTGTTGTATGCACTTTGATTCCTGCAACAATTGCATAAATTGCAAGAACAAGACTCTTGATATCTCTCTCTCACTCTAAAACCCTTCTAGAGCCCTTATGCTCTCACTTAAGTGTCTAAGAATTGGTAAAACCTTGCGTACATTGGTGAAGAACTCACTTTTGTACTCATTCATACCTTTTCTCATGATCATGGCCTACTTAAAAAAAATAGGCTCGCCTTTAGCCACGACCATGGCCTATGAGCCATGATTGTGGCCTAGTAAAAATTAGCCATACGTAATATGTTTTTCTTTTGATCTTTTATGCATATGACCTTTAGGTTCCTGGTTATTTTAGGCACTTTAATTAAGTCTTCATTTAAGCAAATCATGAAGGGTTTCATGATGCCATTTTTCATAATATAAGCGGATTAACACACGAACTCTTTGATAGTTAATTTTCCAACTTATGAACCTTTCGATAGATAATTACCGTGCAACTCATCATTTCACTATACTACACACTACTTGATTCAATGTATAGGCTATATGTCAACTCCCACTAGACTGACTACTTCACATCTAGTCCAAGTGATATTAGTTCTTGTCCTAGGATCTCATTACTCTATGTGTCATTGAAGACTCTGTTCATGATATATAATTGCTCTAGCTAAAGACTCTTAAGTAATGACCCCCATAAGAGGCCATAGGTATCATCTCCTTCTATCAGGAGTGGTGCATCCTTTATTGGCTACCCAATTGCCTTCAAATACAAATAGCTATACCCGATCACCACCCTACAAGCTACCTCATCTTAAGGTAACAAAGAATGATGTCAAAGCATAGGATTGGTATCCAATATATCCTTGAGTACCTCAAGTCTAAGGATTTTTGCACCATTGCTATGATGAAATTAATCATTGACATTCGATAGATCATCCATACGATAATCTCATAGCGGGTCATCCAATGTGCTTACTTCCCTTAGTAAGCATCCACATATTAACTTTAAACATCTCATGCTTGCAATTTGTGAGATCGAATGCTTGATCAAATGAAGGAGTATAATATGTGCTGGTCTATATAGATTAATAATGTTCTGTCTTATTAATCCTATGACTAGGGATTATTCAGATACTAAATAGTTGCATATGATAGGAGTCTCACTATCATGATCTCATTATGATTTCCTTCATGCCATGTTTTATATCATGGACTTCATTAATTCAATTTAAGATCAATATCAATTCATATATAAATGAATATCAAATTAACAAAAAAAGCCTTTTGCTTTATTAATCAAAATAAAGTTTGTACAAAAGTGCTAAAGCTGATTGCCTTTAAAACACTGCTCTAATAAACCAAAGATGAATCACTTTCAAAAATCATAACAAGAATTCAAAATTTAATGCTTCTGGTCATAATCAATCAACAATCATCATTTTCAGAAATTGAACAATCTAATGGTAGTCTCGAAAAATGTGTTTAACTAAAATATATCCATGGATACACTCCACACCATTCATGATCATGTGTAGCATCCCGTCTCTCAAATTGTTGAGATATTAAAAGAGTTAGACTAATGAGTCAGATGGGTGGCAGCATATAGAATGAACCTGATACATTTATGGCATGATTTTTATAATTGCAATTTAAATGCAAAATATTAACATACAGTCACAAATTATCAATTAGATAAATTGAACACAACTAAAATCTTCCAAGGTATGAAACTAAGATGAATGCGATAAATGACTGAGTATAATAAATGTGATATGAATGTGTATTTCCAATGTCTTGTACTTTGGTTTACCAATGAAAAGAATTTAGGGATTATAATTAGCAACTTGGAATTAATTGTTACAAATGGGTGATTGATAAATTAATATGTATATTTAATCTTAGAAAAATGCTAAGTGGCAGGACTAATTGACACATGGAAAATTAGGATGACAAAGCCTATAAATTGAGTGACATTTGGCATAGATAAATGAGTGACAAACAGACTAGTAATTAATTGAAAATTTTATCAATTATGGAGTGACAAATGGACCAATAAATAGGAGACAAATGGCAGCATATTTAGTGCCAAATGGAAGACATGCTTAATGATATATGTCATTAAAAGATGAAGATACCATGCACCTAATTGCAAGAAGTTAATGTAGCAAACTTTTTACTGGAACTTTCTTTAGCTTTTTCCTCGCTCTCCACTGAAAATTAATCCTATCTTCCTTCTCTGTATTTTGGTTTAATCCTTAGTTAATTACTACACCAAAGTTAGACTTTTATCCTTTACAAGATAGCTTAAGAACTAGCTAATTGTTATCTTCCATCCTTGCTGAAAGCCAACTCATTTTTATCCTAAATTTTTGATAATATTACAAGTATGAAGGGCTTGATTAACATAATGTTTGGAGGTGAAATTAAAGCTCAAAAAGTAAGTAGAAATCAGATCTTTATGGCATGGTTTAATGGTATGATGACAACAATGAATGAATTGGAGTGAAATATATATGATGTTGATGATGAAATAAGTTTTGGAAAATGTTGCTTCAAGGATAGTTTTTGGTTTTCTTTTTGATGTATCAAAGAAAATGATTTGTGAGCTATCAATTGAATACTTTTGAGTTGGAATTGAAGATGATATTGATTAGGAATTGGATTATAATTCAGATCTAAATGAGGTTGCATGAATGAACATGAAGTTTGGAAAACTTGAAGTGTTAGTGATGTTTTTGAGTACGTGAAATTTATGTAGAATTAGGGGAAACAATGTAGTGTACGATTGAGGCCTTAAGTGCATGATTATGGCCTAATTATTTGGGTTCTGTCACAATCGTGGCATAGTCCCCACGGTCATGGCCTTTTGCACTAGCTTCTATCAAGATCATTGGAAGGACCACCATAATCATGGGAAGACTTTGAAGTGATAAGTTCATTTTTATGTAATTGTTGAACTAAGGATAATTCACCCAATATTGGTGTATTTAGATTGGAATGAGGCTTGAAATAAACTTAATTGGTGTTGAATAAGTTGGTTAAAAGTTTGATAACTTGAAGTTGTTAAAGGATGCTGTAACTTGGGGAAAAGATTGCTTGTTATCAATGTATCTAAGTTTGGACTTTAAGAGTGTTAAAGGAATGAAGATGTTCTTATAAATGTAAATGTGATCCAAAGGATATTAGTAATGTATTAGGTATCAATGAATAATAAATTTGGAAGTTATGTGAATGTATATTGATTAGAAAAGGGTTAATGAATGAATGGTTTGAATGATCAAGACTTACGATTAAGGACACATACCTGGGAAAGTCATTGAGCATGCATTAAACATAATATAGATATAGTTAGATGCTTAAGTCAAACACCAACATCTAGACATTGCCGATTCATCGAAGCAATAACTGTCTAAAGTGTACTATGAGTTAACCTAGAAGTTATCTCACTATGTTTGATTTGTTTCTATTTCAATTTTAGTTATTAACCTGTTATTACTAAAATTGTGATAATTCCAAACACTGATTGGTGTAAAAAGAATGATATTTGGGAATGTAATGGGATTGTTTCTTAATTGAATATGAAAAGGGAAACTGTATTCTTAACAGAAAGTTGAAAGTTGAACTTATGTCCGATGAATATAAAAATGATCATGTGAAAACTATTGAATGTGTGATATGTGAATTAATGCATTCCGTTATATGATATGCATGATCAGATAAAGGGGTAGTTACTAGAGTGGCCAACCCGAAAAGAGCTTAAAGATTAGAAGTGTGTATAAAGAGCCACAGGTTTAGTGATTAATGAGCCTGGTATCGACAATGGGTACATGACAGAATGTGAAAATAGATCGATATCCACAAAGGATAAGGACAGCAAATTTACCCTTAGTCACATCAAAATAAAAATGAATATCGAGTCACATGTTCATATGCATTTGCACCATAATAATGTACCATAAGAATGACTGTGGACAATTATTGAATTATGTTGATATGATGATATGTCATGCATGTGTACATTTGATAATACAATTGATTAAGAATGAGGATTGAATTATTATGAAAAGATTTTATGAAATGCATAAAATTCATGATATATTGTTGAGATGAGATATACGGTGAATTTAATTTGTATTTGAGATGTTGTGTCCTAATATGAGTGAGCACATTGATGATGGTTCACTCACTGAGTTCGCAAAACTCATCCAAATTGCAATGTTGTTTTTCAGGCTCATAGGGGACCAAATTAGACTATTGGGAGTTTAGCTATTGCATTTGGACATGAGATAGTGGTCAAGATCAGTTGTATTTGCTTATGTTTTCAGTTATTTCATATTAAGAATTATATTTCGTAACTATTGTGTAGTGTTTATGTGAATTCTAAAGTGTATTGACATTTATGACTGGATATGTTTTGTAAATGAAATGGGATAAGATGTTTACTGGTTTGAATAAAATATGTTTGATGTTTGAAAAATTTCTAATGAGTCGTTTTGATTATCTTAACATGCTATCCTCGTATCGAATAATCGTCAATACATTCAGACATAAGCTCTATAAGAGCGGTATATTACAATTTTGGTATCAGATCCTAGGCTTTATATCATCCATAGGCATATTTGTTAAGTTACATGTATCTTGGAGATGTCAAAACATGTAGTGGCAACTGATCCCTAGTCTGAGTCGCATTTACATAAGTCACATGCATGAACATTCAATAAAAGTTTGAGCTGTTAGAAATAATAAGAAGAATGATGATCTGTTAGAGTGAAAAAAATTGAAAGTTTATAGATATCTAGAAATAAGAAATACTATATGGTTCGATATGATAGAAAAAAACTCAGTGCAATTGTATTTGGGGTTGTATCGTCAAATATGTTATCAATATTGTATTGTCGTTACATAACTTTAAATTGATATGGATGTGAAAACATTTTTGTGGGTTGACTGAAAAAGCTGAGATATAGATAGAAATGACAAGATTTTATGTGTACAAGCAAAGTTGAAAGAATACAAAATTTATTATGACCTTGAAGGGTTAAACTTGGACTTGAAATGGTTCTTTGATTAATGCGATAACAGTTTACTATTTAGTATAAGGTTATGTCATTGGATTTGAGATTAGAATCTTATGATGGTTATGTATCTATATTTCTAAATTGATTGAGAATATGAAAATGTAAGATGAAATGAATAATAATGAGATATGTAGATGTCCTTAAGGTTAAGTTAATTAGTTAATATAAGTGAACATCTGATAATGCGATTACGTTGACAAATGACGTTACTAAACCCGTATGTATTATATGTTTGGAGATGGTATAGGAAGTGATCTATGGCCTATTGACTGCTTTTAACTCTTAATCCCTATAGTTAAAGCTTTGAGATGAAGAAGAAGCAACCTTTGTATAGCCATAAAATATTCGAATGTTATCCAAAGTCAATTAAGATCAAGCCATCATTAGCATAAGATATTAGTTCGTGACTTTCAGAAATAAATCTCTAGATAAGATGTAATGACTTTGATGGTATGTACCAAAGCATAAAAGTAGATGAACATGCCCACTGCTTCATTGAGCTTTAATATATAGAGCACCCTGATCATGTAAGCTATGATATAAATTGATTTTATTGAGGTAATATGGCTGAAAAGTAATGATGAACATAGTTGATTGATAAAGATTACATGAACAGTATAGATGATTGAGGAGAGAAATCTTCTTTTGATAACGACTTTCATCAAATTGTATAAAGAAGACCAAATGTTCCACTTCTAAAAATGAATGAATATTGAACAAATTAGAAATGAATATTGGAGTTGGATAGATATGAGACTCAAACACAAGGAACTGAACATACTATAGAGAGTGCATATGTTCTTGTTTATTGTAAAGTATCCAAACTATGTTACTGGGTTTTTGAATTTGACACAACATTACTACTATTTCGAGGAGAACTCAAATCCACACTATATTCTATGCTATTATGTTCCGAAGGTACAAGTTAGAATTGATGTTTGTGCTAACAATTCAAAAAATTAAGATTTGCAAATGATGTGAACTATGAGCAAAAACTAGTAAAAAAAAGGACAGACATCAAGATAAACCTTTAAGGAACCTAAGCAAACCAAATGATTGGAGAAAATCATTGTGAGAAGAAATCAATTAGAGATTAAGAAAAATATGAGACAATATTACCCCTGTCTGTGGAATTAGTTAGTTAAAAATTTCGAGGAAGAAATGTCTTAAAGAAGAGGAAAATTGTAGCATCATCTCTCTCAAATTGTTGAGAGATTTAAAGCGTTAGACTAATTAGCCACGTGGGTGGTAGCATATAGAATGAATTTGATATATTTATTGCATGATTTTTATAATTGCATTTAAATGCAAAATATTAACATAAATACATAAATTGTGAATTAGATAAATTGCACTTAACTGACATCTTCTGGGGTATGAAACTAAGATGAATGTGATAAATGACTGAATATAATGAATGTGTATTTCCAATGTCTTGTACTTTGGCTTACCAATGACAAGAATTTATGGATTATAAATACCAACTTCGACTAAATTGTTGCAAGTGGGAGATTGATAAATTAATATGTACATTTAATCATAGAAAAATGCTAAATGGCAAGACTAATTGACACATGGAAAATTAGGATGACTAAGCCTATAAATTGAGTAACAATTCACATAGATAAATGGGTGACAAATAGACTAGTAATTAATTGAAAAATTGATCAATTATGGACTGAAAAATGGACCAATAACTAGGAGACAAATGGCAACATATTTAGTGGCCAAATGGAAGATATGCTTAATGATATATTTCATTAAAAGATGAAGACACCTTACACCTAATTGCAAAAAGTTAATGCAGTAAAGTTTTTGCTGGAACTTCCTTCAGCTTTTTCTTCCTCTCCACCGAAAATTACTCCCATCTTCCTTCTCTGTATTTTGGTTTAATCCTTGCTTAATTACTACACCAAACATGGACTTTTATCCTTTACAAGATAGCTTAAGAACTAGCTAATTGTTATCTTATCCTTGCTAAAAGCCAACTAATTTTTATCCTAAAATTTTGATAATATTACAAGTATGAAGGGCTTGATTAACTTGATGTTTGGAGGTGAAATTAAAGATTAACAAGTTAGTAGAAATCAGATCTTTATGGCATAGTTTAGTGGTAAGATGACAATAATGAATGAATTGGAGTGAAATATATATGATGTTGATGATGAAATAAGTTTTGGAAAATGATGCTTCAATGATAGTTTTTGGTTTGGTTTTTGATGTATCAAAGACAATGATTTGTGAGCTGTCAATCGAATACTTTTGAGCTGGAATTGAAGATGATATTGATTATAATTCAGATCTAAATAAGGTTGTATGAATGAATATGAATTTTGGAAAATTTAAAGTGTTAGCGATGTTTTTGAGTAAGTGAAATTTATGCAGAATTAGGGGAAACAATGTAGTGCATGATCGTGGCCTTAAGTGAATGATGATAGCCTAATTATTTAGGTTCTATCATGATAGTGGCACAGCACCTATGGTCATGGCCTTTTGCACTAACTTCTGTCAGGATCGTTGGAAGGACCACCACAATCATGGCCAAGGCTTTGAAGTGATAAGTTCATTTTTATGTAATTATTGAACTAACTAAGGATAAGTCCCTCTATATTGGTGTATTTAAATTTGAACGAGGCTTCAAATAAACCTAGTTGATGTTGAATAAGTTGGTTAAATTTTGGATAAGTTGAAGTTGTTAAATGATGATCCAATTTGAGGAAAAGATTATCAATCTATCTAAGTTTGGACTTTAAGAGTGTTAAAGGAATAAAGATGTTCTTATAAATATAAATGTGATTCAAAGGATATAAATAATATATTAGGTATGATTGAATGATAAATTGGGAAATTATATTAATGTATATTGATTAGAAAAGGGTTAACGAATGAATGGTTTGAATGATCAAGACTTACGATTAAGGACACATGCCAAGGAAAGTCATTGAGCATGCATTGAACATAATACAGCTATAGTTCGACGCTCAAGTCAAACACCAACATCTAGACATTACTAATTCATCGAGGCAATAAGTATCTCAAGCGTACTATAAGTTAACCAAGATGTTATCTAACTATGTTTGATTTATTTCTATTTCAATTTTTTATTAACCTGTTATTACCAAAATTGTGATAATTCCGAACACTGATTGGTGTAAAGAGAATGATATTTGGGAATGTATTGGGAGTGTTTGTTAATTGAATATGAATAAGGAAAGTGTATTCTTATTAAAAATTTGAAAGCCGCACTTATGTCCAATAAATATATGTGAAAACTATTGGTTGTGTGATATATGAATTAATGCATTCCGTTATATGATATGCATGATCAAATAAAGGGCTAGTGACCGGAGCGGTAAGCTTGAAAAGAGCTTAAAGATTAGAAGTGTGTATAAAGAGCCACCGGCTTAGTGATTAATAAGCTCGGTATCGACAATGGGTACAGGACAGAATGTGAAAAGAGCTCGGTATCCACAAGGGATAAGGATAGCAAATAGACACTTGGTCAAAACAAAATAAAAATAAATATGGAGTCACATGTGCATATGCATTTGTGATTGTATTTTCAAATCTAGTAGAAGAATTACTATGGACAATTACTGAATTACATTGATATGATGATATGTCATGCATGTGTACATTTGATAATGCGATTGACGGAGAATGAGGATTGAATTATTATGAAAAGATTATATGAAATGTATACAATTCATGATGTATTGTTGAGATGAGATATATTGTGCAATGTTTATATGATTTCTAAAGTGTATTGACATTTATGACTGGATATGTTTTGTAAATGAAATGGGATAAAATGTTTACCGGTTTGAATAAAATGTGTTTGATGTTTGAAAATTTCTAATGCTGTTTTGTTTGTCTTAACATGTTATCCTCGTAGAGTATGTTTGTAACACCCCAATCCTGCTAGACCCGAACCCGATATCAATAGTGATATCCGAATCTGTGTCCCGCGAGGGTAGCGTGTCACATCACTTAACACTTGAACCTCGGTATACATTTTTTTTAAAACCATAACATAAAGAACAGAAAATCAGTAACCAAAACATTCACTTTGTTTTATAATCATTTGATACAAACACAAAGACAATCAACAGAAACTTTTATTTGCCACTTGGGCCCATTTCAAATTACAAAATACAAACATTATCATTCATTTACAATTTTCCAAAATTATTACAAACTG
>JAOTJB010005049.1:0-11712 GCA_027123815.1 Erythroxylum minutifolium | reverse complement strand
TTATACATCTTCAATGTGCCTAATGATATGAAAGTTACCCTTACTAAAATTTCAAAAATCTATTGTGTAGTTTGTATATTAATAAGCAAAATTTAGAATTTAAGGTAGAATGGACATGACTATGTCCTTGATGTACAGAAATATAATATTATCTATATTACGCTATATTACTTCAAAAAATAATCATAAAATGCATCAAAGATATAACGAATAAAACAAAACCATAACAATTAATAAAGATAGACAGACATAAACAAATAACAAAGATAAACAGTAAATCATCTTTAAAATACAACCACAAACACAACTCATATATCAAATGCGTAATTAAGAACTCACAATAAAAAGGTATAAGTTAAACTTAGCACAACTTCGTTGATGAAAATAAAAGAAAAGAATAATATTGATTCAGTTAATAATAGTTCTTTGATGGTGATGACCATAATACAGAACCCAAACAGAAGAGAGGATTTTGAGAAATTTTAACAGCTTGAACGAGAATGGAGTAGCCTTTTATGTTTTTGTCTTTGAAAACTTAATACAAAATGACGTCTTTTTTCTTGTTTAGGTAAATGATATCGTTTATTGTTTACTGTAGTTATTTGGAAGTAGTATTAATTAATTTTCTACGATCTATTATATTTGGTCGACAAACGTCAGATGTAAAGACTAATACATGGTTCTTCGTCAAAGCCCACGAGTTCATAAATAATTTTTAATAAATTTATTTTCCTATTCCAAATAAAACATAATTTGAATTTAAAATTAAATTATGCAATTGAAAACAATTTGCAAATTAATTTGTTGACGGTTTAAATAAATAATAATTGACTTACAATTTTTAGAAAATTATACAATTTCATTATTATAATTTCAAAAAAAGTTTTTTTAAAAATTATACATTTTAATTTTTGTAATTTATAAAAAACTAAATTATAATAATTTTACAAGACATTATTAATATAATTAGAAAACTATTTCTAACAAAATATATTTAAAGATTAGTCATTCCAAAAAATTAAGCAAATGAAGAACAATTGCATGATAAGTGAGAAGATTACTTCATTGCAAAAACCAAAAAGATACATTTAAATTAAATGTATCTTTTTTTACAAAAAATAAGGTTCATGGTAGTTTAAGGGCTAAAGGATATTTGTTGTAATGTCATTAATGAATTTGGTTTAAATGAAATGTGGTTTGCAATCCTTTTTAACAAAATAAAATCCCTATTTTATTTTGTTTATCAACCAAATTAAAAATATAGATTAGTAATTCCCAAACATTAAGCAAATCAAGAAGAACTCCATATGTAAGTGTAAAAGACAAAATTTTCATTTTATTATTGGTAATAGGAAAAGCTCATATATGTTAATCAATTAAGAAATTTAAGAAGGAAAATAATTGGGTTTTTGCAACTTTTTGTATAATTGGTAGTGAAATTGGAGTGATAGGCGACGAAAGTTCTGATCGTCAGAAAAGGTACATAGTATTGGCGATGATTTATCAATTTGATAGCAAAATGTTGTACAATTTGGGACGTTATTTTGTTTCATAATAATCTTTTAACATTTGGCGACGAAATATAGATTCATCGCCAATTGTTTTCCTTGTATTGGTGACGAATCTATAATATGGTAGGAAAATGTTGGGCATTTGACGAGTCATTTTCCTTGTATCGGCGACGAATCTATAATATGGTAGGTAAATGTTGGGCATTTGACGACGAATCTGAATTTCGTCACCAAATGTTGGAACTGAAAAAAAAATAAGTGAGATGACGTTTTTTGTTTAACAACAAACGTTAAACTCGAATCCCCCCACCCCACCTCCTGACTTATTTCTTCCTCCTCTCTCCTGACTTATTTTTCGCCTTTCTGCTCTCTCCGTGCGTTAGTTGTAAAGGTTTCTCTGTTAAGATGCTATTATCCTCTATTGTCTCCCTACAGTGCTACTCAACTTGGTAAGAACTTCTTGGATTTGTTCTGGGTTTATTTTATGTCTATCATTGTGTTTGTTCAATGAAGAGGGTCAAACTTAGGATTAGTTGTTGAGTTATTTGCTTGGATTAGTTGTTGAGTTATTTGCTTGGATTAGTTGTTGAGTGGTTTGAATGTGTAATGATGGTGAAGAAAGGCAACAGAGAGAATGAATACTTGAAGAAGACTTGATTTATGTTATGCTTATAATGTGTTCGATGAAAGTCCTCTGGACACTGGATAGGTTAGGTAAACAAGTTTTGAAAAAGTTACAAAATTGTTCGTGCCACAGCCGGCTAGACGTTTGTTGATTGGTAGCTGATGCATTGTTGATTGCTAGCTGATTGTTCATTGTGAATCAATCAGTAGATTATGAATGCGAGCAAGCAAGACTTTTAAAAGTTGTAAAGTTCAATTAGGAGTTATTTCTTGTGCTTGATCGATTTAAGAATATTTGGACGGTTGTATACAACTACTTTATCATCCCATATTATCTTTCTACTACAATTTGATCTAATTATATTTTTAAATGTTAAAAAGTTTTCTTCTGTTTTTTAATGCTATATATATATATGTATATATAATAACCAATAAATTATATTAAGAAATCATAAAAGTTGTTGTGTGAGACAAAATAAAAACTAATTCAAGATCATCGCAATTGTGATGTGATACACTTGATGATTGAAAGTTCATCTTATCCATATACTTACTTCCAAGATGAATTTGCATTGTATAAAGAATAAAAAAAATGCCTAAAGTGTGTTAATTTTGAATTTGATTTGAAAGTGGAGAAAGTATAGGAATTAGTGAAAGTGGAGAAAGTATAAAAGATAACTAATGTGTTACAATTAACTTCTTTTAATTCTAAATTAAATTAATGTTAATAAGTATGCTCTGTATGTCAATGAAAAGCAACATTTTAACCAGCCATTAATATTGTTTGTTGGGAAAATTTTACCCTTTCATGATGTAAAAGGCTAACGATTTTAACTTGTGTCTTAAGCTAGTGTTCAAAATACTAGACCATAATTTTGTTTTGCTTGATCTTGTCCATATACTTACTTCTAAGATGAATTTGCATTGCATCAAGAACGAAAAGGGCATTCTCATTTATGCTTTTGAATTTGAGACAAAAGCATTAATCATTATTGTTTACATCCCATCTCATTTTCTTAGTTGACAACAACTCCACTCTATCACCGTAAGACTCAATTTTTTAACACATTAAGCAAGTCTATTGAGCTACGTAACCAATGAAAATTAACCATTAGTCACTGCAACTATTGTTTTTCCAAATATATGAATCCCATTTTTCTAATTTTTCAATTATTGATTGTATTTATTGTATTTATTAACTCCTTCAAACAAAATGATAAAAACAAAAAAAATTATCTTAATTGATGAAAATAATAGAAATTAACAATGGAATATAAAATGAATAAAGAGAGATAAGACTTATCGAACTATTATCTTGTTCCTCTTCAAGAATTTTCAATTGAAGGTGAGAAAAAACACTTGTAGTTAAAGACATCAGTAGTTTTATCTTTCCATACAAGAATTGATAAAATGTATATAATCTTCATCTTGATAATTGATTGAGAAGCAATTGTCAAATTTTTTAACATCCTTTGTTGTGTTTTAAATATGCTTTTATAGTACCATTAAGAAGATATTTTATATTTAGTTGGTGATTTTGTATAGGGTTTATTTACAGATTTTGTGTTCCTCTGTTTGGTTAGAGTTAAAACCGTAGAACTCATTTGACATCTTCGGGTATGCAAATTAGTAGTAACCATTAATGTTTTATATATCGGTTGTCATTTTATTTTTTTTGTATATTGTTTACTTAATTGATGCGTATAAATTGATACAACGTTGTTGACTACATGTAATATTAAACATAGGTTTTTTTAACGTAATGTAAAATGAAAAATGCATGTTATAACTCTGTTATCTTCTTTTATTGTATAGCTAAATGGATAAGAGTTGGATGTGTCATCAAAAATGGTCAACTGAATACATAGAAGGAGTTAAGAGTTTCATGCAATTTGTAAAAGATCAAATAGGTGATGAATGTAGTATTCGTTGTCTATGCATCGATTGCTTAAATGTTGACTTCCAAAGTCAAGATGTGGTATATAATCACTTATTGATCTAAGGCATAGACAAATTCTATACTCTACGGCTTTATTATGATGAACTTAAGGAAGCAAGTTGTAGTAGAAGTGGCGGTACAATTTATGATGACAGTTACAGTAATGATGTTGATGATTATGATGTGAATGAGATGGTGATCATGGGATTGATGAGATGTTAGATGATTATTGGAATTATATGGAGATTATGAATGAAACAGGAATGCCTAACATAATTGGTAGTATTATAGAAGATCATTTTAGGAAGTTATTGAAAGTTGCTCAAGAACAATTATATCCGGGGTGGTCTAAATTTTATTAACTATCATTTATTGTGAAGTTATTGCATTTGAAGGTTTATAATAAATAGAGTAACAAGTCCTTTAACATGTTAATTGACTTACTAACTGATGCATTACCTATCAGACACAAGTTGCCGAAATCTTACTATGATGCGAAGAAACTTTTAAGGGACCTTGGATTGGGATATATTTCAATTCATGCTTGTAAGTATGACTGTGTCCTTTATTGTAAGGAAAGTAAAGAACTTCAGGAGCGTCCTATTTGTGGTACATCAAGGTGGCGGGAGGATGATGGGAGAGGGAAAAAGATACCGATGAAAATCCTTCAATATTTTCCTATTAAAACACGATTACAAAGATTTTTTATGTCAATAAAAACAACCATAGATATAAGGTGGCATAAAAAGAAACATATTGATGATAACATTATGTGTCATCTAACAGACTCAATGGCATAGAAAGAGCTTGATATAAAGTTTCCATGGTTTGGACAAGATTGTCGTAATGTTTGACTTGGATTGGCCTTAGATAGATTTAATCCTTTTGGTGATATGAGTAATTCATATAGCATATGGCCAGTGATTCTAGTCCCATACAATTTACCTCTATGGAAGTGTATGAAGGAACCTTTTATGTTATTGTCTTTACTTATTCCAGGACTTATTGCTCCTGGTAAGGACATCGATGTATACATATAACCATTAATTGATGACTTAAATGATCTACGAGAATTTTGATTACAGACTTTTGATGTTGTTGAAGGCAACACATTTACAATACATGCTATTGTTTTATGGACTATAAATGAGTTCCCAGCTTATGGGAATTTATCTGGGTGAAGCACTAAAGGGTATATGACTTATCCTGTCTATAATTATCAAACATATTCAAAAAGGATAAGAAGTAAAATATATTATATGGGTCATCATCGTTATTTGGAACATGGGCATAGGTAGCGAAGAAGTAAATAGTTTAATGGTATAGTTAAGTTGGGTGAAGCTCTAATGCAGTTGTCCAATGATGTTATTGTTTACCAGCTATCCCATTTAGGTGACATTACACTTGGAAAACACCCAAGTAATAGAAAGCGTAAGAGAAATGATATCGAACTAAATTAGACCAAAAAAAGCATATTTTTCAGCTTGCCATATTAGAAGGAATTACTATCGAGGCACAATCTTGATGTCATGCATATTGAGAAAAACATTTGTGAGTCCATTTAAGGACTGTCATTGGAATTGATGGAAAATCCAAAGACATAATTAAGGCTATACTAGACTTGGAAGACATGAATATTAGAAAGGATTTGCATTTGAAAAGAAGAGATAATGGCTCATACTTTATTCCCCCTGCTTGTTACAACATGTCAAAAAGTAAGAAATAATCATTCTACTAGTTCCTCCAATTAGTCAAAATTTTTGATGGGTATGCATCTAATATAGGCTGTTGTGTGAATGTTAAAGAGGGAAAAGTATCAGGATTGAAAGTCATGATTGACATGTACTTTTGCAACAACTACTTCCTGTTGGAATACGTGGGCGATTGCCAAAGGATGTATCTGTTACTTTGGATCAAGTGGGAGAGTTTTTTAAGTAATTATGTTGCAAGACACTCAAAGTTGAAGAGCTTGATAAATTGGATAAAGACATAACATTGATTCTATATAAGCTTGAACTATTATTTCCCGTCGTTTTTTGATGTTATGGTTTATTTGGCAATTCACTTACCATATGAAGCAAAATTTTGTAGACCGGTTCAATTTCGATGGATGTTTTTGATTGAAAGGTAATTTATATTAAATTCAACAAGTATTTTCTTTGTTTGTAATAATTCCTAAGTTTATAACTATTTATGTTCAGGTTTTTATGCTTTCTTAAGCATTATGTACGTAATAGAGCTTGACCCGAGGGGTTTATTGCAGAGGTTTATATAGCAAATAAATACTTGACTTTTTGTTCAGTGTACTTAACTAATGTGGAGATAAGATTTACTAGACCACAATGTAACTTTGATTTTAATAACGATGGTGGGTTACCTATTTTCTCCTAAAACGTTAGGCCACTTAGTGTAGGTAAATATGTGGAGTTAAATAAAGACGTATTCGAAATCTCCCATTGGCATATTTTGAATAATTGCGAGAAACTTGATACATACATAAAGTACATATATTCCTTTTCATTTAAATAATCATATTACAATTTTCTTCATTCACTCTAAGATCTTACTTTCATTGTCGTTTTTGGCATAGAGAGCACAAAAATGCAATTCGCAGCAAAGAGATTATTAATGTTGAAGAAAGACATAGGCAGAAGTTTGTATTATTGTTTAGAAATCGAGTAAGTTTCATATTGAGTATATATTATGAAAATATGAGAATATGTGTCATCCTCATATTTATTTTAAATTTGTCATACAGATAATATGGTTACATAATCGTAACGTGCAAGAAGCGACAATTGTATTATATAGTTTAGCATATGGGCCTCATATTTGTTGCAGAAATACCCAGGTTGCATTATTAATGGGGTGAGATTTCACATACAAGATCAAGATAGTCGAGTTAGAAGTCAAAATAGTAGGGTTATCATTGAAGGATGTTATGACGACGAAATAATTGACTTTTACGGTGTCATCTTTAAAATAATAGAGTTGTACTACATCAAAGATAAGAAGGTTGTTCTACTTAAATGCAAATGGTTTGGTCTAACTGACATGAGAGTGAACGGGCATATTACTAGCATAAATTTTAGTAAAACATGGTATGATAATGATCCGTTTGTCCTTGCGAGTCAATCCAAACAAGTTTTCTACGTCAACGATACTATATTGGGTAGCAATTGGAAGGTTGTTCAAAAGTTTCAACAAAGGAATGTCTTTGATTTTTGTGAAAGGGATATTGTTCAATTAAATGAGAATGCAGATGAAGTCTATCAAAATATTGGATTGGAGTTCAATAACGAAGGCATTCTGGTAGAAGATGCAGATATATCATTACTTCATATGAGAGATGTCGAGCCCAACACAGTTTAACTAGATGAAGTCCAAGCTTATCTTATCTTACAAACATAAGAAGACTATACTCAGGATGACTTAAATGACAATGACGATACTTTGATCGAATATATTGATCGAATATATTAGTGATGAAGAATCCAACGATAATGTACCTAATGATGATGATTTTCAAAATCTTGATCATGAAGATTGAATGTAAATCAATTGTTAGTATTATTTGAAATGTTATGTTCATAATTGCCTTATGTTGTTGATGTTTTACTTATATTAATTTATGATGACTAGATGCATATTTTTAATGTTTCACTTATGTTTTTGTGGAATGTTATGCCGAATGTTTAGTATTTGACTACTGATCTCCTTATGTTCACGTGAAAAATTAATGTTTGAGTTAAGATTATTCGTTATATTCATATTTCGTTTTACACAGGTTCAATATAATCGCACTTGATAGAAACAAGGGAAAGAGAGTGGTAACAACTGAAAAAGTTCCTCCCTCACAACAACCAACTCAATAAACCCCCCCCCTCCCCGTCCCCCATTTTTCAACAACCAACAATTGCATCCTCGAGTGAATACAGTAAAAAACAACCATTACCAACATCGTCTGTTAGTACTTTCAGGTCTTTTATTGTTAATCAAACATATTTACATTAATGTTGAAATTACTCATTACATGTTTAGTATGTTTTTCTTATTATGATTTTTTTGTTTTTAGGTTCCAATACTGACATTAAAAAATTAGGTAGAGGTATCATAAAAGGAGCTGAGTTGCAACAGATCAATGTTGCAATGAGCAGCAAGTTATTTGTGACCATTGACCCCACGCAGCATTGCCCTCTAGATAAGATCCAATATGCAAAATTGTCCAGTGAGTTGGGTGTCGTTGTGAGGAATGAATTGCCTTGCCTTCAACATGCCAGCCAATTGAAGGAAGACAACTTACTCCAAAATGCTTTAGATAAAGTTTTAGTAATATTTCAATACATTTGATTATATGTATTGTGATTTTACTTAACAAAAGCAGTAACTTAACTTATATGTGTTCTTCACAGATGAAGCTCAATATCGTTAATATCGACAAGCCTGAGGTTTCAACCTGTGTTAGTTGATTGTTGAAATAAAGGGTAAAGGATCATTGATATAAACTTAATAAATATTACCAGCCTTTCCCCTCTGATGAAGAGGCAAGGAGACATGTTTTGAAATGGGTGACTTTAGGAAATTGGAGCGAAATGTATGATTATTGGGCCTCAATGAAGGTATAGGTTTGTTTTTTTTTCTCTTCATATTTCCTTTCATTAATTTTGTTTATACATTTCATGACTACTTCTCTAAATTTAGGAAAAGTGTGAGAAAGTCAAGGTGAACAGAGAAAAAATGAAGACTTTTCATAACATTGACTCCAAATCATTTATTTTTGCCCGACAAGAATTTGTAAGTGTAATGTTTTCAACTCATTATTCTATTTCTTAATACAATAAATTCTATTATCTTCCAATTTTTTAAATTCATATAATAGAGCCAAACACAACTCCAAGGACAAGAGTGTGATAGGATCACACCCTACAAACATAACTCTAAGGTCAAGGCTGGACATCTGAAGAGACACAAAGTAATTATGTAAGTACAAACAAATTAATATTATAATTTATTTTTCTATGTAATACTAAGTAATAATTTTTTAGTTAACTAGATTTTGTATTTTAAATTGTAGGACAAGATGTAGGAGTTGTTGCAAACATCATTGTCTGAGGGGAATTAACCCAATGTCGATGACATTTGCAACAATGTCCTTTGTACAAGATCGAGCTATATCAAAGGTCTTGGGAATGATCTTAAGTCTGTTGGTGCATCTTCGTCATGATGAGCATATGTTATGGCGCTTCAAGAAGAGAATCAGGAACTGAAGACTAAGTTACAATGTACGGAAGAGAAGTTAGCTCATAATGTAAACATATGTCACCAACATTAATTATAAAATGTAACTAATATATTATTTAAACTATATTAAAAATTATAATAATTTGTTTTTAACAAAATTTAAATTTAAAATAAATGTTTGTCACTAAAAAATATTAGCCACCAAAACAAAATTGTCTCAAAA
Source organism: Erythroxylum minutifolium (assembly GCA_027123815.1). Lineage (NCBI taxonomy): Eukaryota > Viridiplantae > Streptophyta > Magnoliopsida > Malpighiales > Erythroxylaceae > Erythroxylum > Erythroxylum minutifolium. The sequence continues at coordinate 2,174 of JAOTJB010005049.1, read as the reverse complement.
TGTTATTACCTACGTTTATAAAAAAGTCTCTAAAAATATTTACCTACAACAATAACTTAGTAACTAAAACTATTCTGCTACAAAAATAGAATCTTTACTAAAAAAGTATTAGCTACCCAAAAAAAAGTCACAAAATGTTATTACCTACGTTTAGAAGAACGTCTTTAAAAACATTTACTTACAACAAACAATTAGTAGCTAAAACTATTCTGTTACAAAAAATTGTCACTAAAAATAATTACCTACAACTACTGTTTAGTAGGTAAAAACTTTTATCTACGAAACATATACGTCGTAAAGTCCTATATACGACGTTCTTCGATCTCGTTGGTTATATGTTTTACCGACAAAATTATTGTGTATTCAAAACCTTTTTACGACGATTTCAAGAAAACGTCGTGGTTATTGTTTTGCTACCAGGATTCAACGACGATTATTTTTCGTTGCAAATTAGTATTTGCGATGATGTTTTAATATTTAGCGACGTTTGGTTTTGTCGCCAATAAGCTTATCTGTTGTAGTGTCTCCACCACCATTAGCTTACGACTATGTACTTGTTTGATGAGCTAACACTTTGCCTCGTATAACATAATTAGCCTAATTGTTAAAAGATAGAATTTACCTTTGAGCTTAATTGGTATATTCTTATATCATAAAACTTCTGATGTACTTCTATATTTAAGACACCCTAATCTAATACGATGGACTATATCTTCATCGATCTCTCTATTGCTTTGAATGATAGACTTTAGAGACTTTAAACACTCAATCTGTGCTATAACTTTTAACCTAATCTTTGCCTCTATATTGGGATACACCTTGGCCTAAAAAGATAAATTATAAGTACCCCGTTTTAGTCTTGCTCAATTTAAAACGTGTCCACTCTAACATAGTTTGATATTGACACCCTCTTTTGTCTCTTTCACTAAGATAATATCGTCAGCAAATAACATACACTAAGGTACATCCCCTTGAATATTCTTGGTGAGCTCATCCATCACTACTGCAAATAAAAAAGGGCACAGTGAGGAGCCTAAGTGTAGCCCAATATCAATAGAAAAATTTTATGTATCTCCTCCAATCGTTCTTACTCTTGTCTTTATCCTTTCATACATATCCCTAATAACCCGTATATAAGACAAAGGAACACCCTTAGCCTCTAAACACCTTTACAAGATTTCCCTAGATACTCTGTCATATATCTTCTCCAAATCAATAAAAATTAAGTGTAGATTACTTTCTCTTTCCATGTAATATTCTATTAGTCTTCTTAAGAGATATGATGCTTTTGTCGTAGACCTTCTTAGCATAAAGCCATAATGGTTATTTATGATAGGAATTTCCTTTCTTACTCTGTTCTTAATTACCTTCTCCCACAACTTCATGGTGTGAATAATTAATTTGATACCTTTATAGTTGCTACTATGATATTTTTATGAGCTGATAATTTACCAAATAAAATTATGTGTATACATGCTTTTGCCTCATATTCTATAAGTATTGTAATAATATCAATTAAAATTTTTCAACTGTCGCAAGAGACTTTAGGTATTAAAGGATCTCACTCAATTGAAGTCAGATTTTAAGTTATTCTTCCAATATTGGAACTTTGGAATATTTACGCAAATAATTCAATTCCTTTAGTATATATATTTTCTAAAATTTAGCTCTTAATTAGCTACCATGAAAACCCTAAAATATGTGTGATTGCAATTGCACAACATTAATTAAAAAATATGAATATAACCATTTTCCACAGTTACTTTTTATTGTAAAATTTTCTAAGTTATTTAGGTTCCATTTGGATCTGCAGTGTAGTAAGGATAAGTACTTATCCACCGCAGTTTCCAAATGTAGTCACATGTTTGAATCTACGGGCGAACAACCAGATGTTCGAGGAAAGTGCAATGCTACCGTAAAAATCGATAAGTAGATAGAGGGTTGCGGTAGGAAAGTGCTTCTGTGGTAGAAATTCTACTTTCCATTAATAATCTTCTGATAATTATTATTTTCTATTATACCCTCAACTAATAGAAAGTAAGTCCAACGTATCGTCTTTTTCGTTATTACTAAATTTATTTTATTTATAATTTTCTTATTTTTAATTTAATATTTTAATATTTATAATTTGAATTTATATGACTAATAATATTTTTTGAAATATTTAATTTATT
>JAOTJB010005035.1:0-11715 GCA_027123815.1 Erythroxylum minutifolium | reverse complement strand
AAATAATACATAATCTATTATCTATCATCATTTTATTTGGAAACAAAACATATACATATATATTTATTCTTCAATGCTCATCACTCATTCTTTAACATTTTTGCACACTCTCATACACCATTTACTCTATCAATCATTCCTTAAGCTATCATAAGTTATTTCTCATCATATAAATAAGAACAGGACATAAATATGTCCATTTATTCATACACATTACACATAAAAATAAACTCCATTTACATAATCATTTAATCTCAAAATAATCACCATAATTGTCTTATTTACAACAACCCATGAAAATTTAGATGTTACTTACTTGGTTAGCTCCGCTCTTCTTCAAAAATTGCCATGAAACCCTAACCTCCTCTAACTCACACGATCTTTACCATTGTAGGGAGGAAAAGGTTGGTTATCATTATCAAGGTGAAGAATAATAACAAAGCTTAACGTTGATGGTTGGAGAGAAGAGAGTGTCATGGAAAGAAGAAATGAAGAAGATGAATAATGAATAAAGAGAGAGCTTTAACCAAAGAAATAAAATGAATGATCAAAATGGTTGTCTTTTAATTAAGCTTTATGTATATGAGGTGTGTGGCAAGGCAAGTGACAACTTCTCACCACCTTGTGGTCTCCACTTGGTCCATTAAATAGTTAGTCCATTTGTTTCTAATTTATAATTCAATTGTCCCCCAATTTTCTATGACACTTGACATTAAATCTTCATGTCACTTATTAATAATTTCTACTGCCATCTAACACTTATTTCTACTATCATTTATCGATTGTCTTGCCACTTGGCATTCTTTTCTAGTCCAAAAATACCCTTAATTCCATAAATCTCTCAATTTAACAAATAAATTCCTATATCACCAATTATCATTTATTAACCAGAATTCAAGACATAATAATCTTATTTCACATCATAGTCACATTAAAATCATTTATAACCAGAAAATGTCAAATGAGTGCATGAACGGTCATTGTAATGTGTATAAATAATAATAATCACATGTGTGTATGCTTGTACTAATGATATGCATGTAAATGCAATGCACCTTACGTATTCTCTATATTATTTCTCATGTATCTTGGTTTAGGATCTTATGTCCTAACCCTTAGTATGGAAACAAGATGTTACAAATAACCTATTATGCAATAAACACATGCCAAATACATAGAAAAACACATACTACTGCATAATTATCAACTTCCCCACACTTAAATCTTTGTTTGTCCTTAACCAAAATAAAACATAGCCAATCAATTCCATCACTTCATTTTCACAAAGATCAAAACATGCAATCCCTCAAGGTTTGACTAACGCAAATGTCAAGCTACTATATATATCATGACTATTTTTCATTAGTGTATATAACCAAATTCAACTTATGGCATCATCACTTAAAGATAAGTATAAACACAAAATGAATCTTTCTCATAGTAACTCATTTCTCCTCTACAATGATTACATAAATAAATAGATCGGAAAGACTTGCTTCAGGTTGTAATGTGGTAAGGGTTAAGGTGGGTCAAATGAGATAAAGGGTTTAACACAAGCATTCATAAAGTAACAAGTGAATAAAGGGATAATACAACATATTTTTGAGATACACGAATGTAAATATGTTACTGCTCAAACAAATGTAAATATACTACTACTCCACACTTATTGATGTTACTAAAATGTTCTTCCTTTTTTATTTTTTCTCTTTTTTTCAATAATTGAAGTCCTTTTTTATTTTTCTCTTTTTTTCAATAATTGAAGAAACAATGAACGAAATGGCAACTAATTGTAATGTGATCCAAAAGTAGAAGTATTACTCAACTCATCTCCAAAAATGTAGAAAAATCCCAAATTAATGCATCACTTAATACTCTACTAAGCTTGTGAATGGGTAGGCTATTACAGTTTTAGATTTTAAAATGTGGGGTGTTTTCAAGAAACAAAAGGGTTAAAGCTCAGCGGGGGTAACAAGGGACAATAAAGGTAGGTCATTTAAGCCAAAGGTTAACACAAAAAAGGCTTTAATCTTCTTTATTAAGCATGCATCTAGTAGACTCAAACCAATTCAAAGCAAGTTCTGAAGGTAATAACCTAAGGAAGCATCACATAAACATAGAAATAAAATGACTATAGGTGGAGTCATATAGGCTCAATCCTCACAATGGCTCAAATGAAAATTCTTTGTGTGTCTCTACACTACCTCATTGCTCAAGTGTTGAATTCTGAGTAAGTTTATGCAACCAACTACTTTTCATACTCAACATGGTTTACTCTCTACTCAAATAGCCTGATCTGAGTTTAAGCATGCCTTTAATCTCATTCCAATTAGCATGACAGAATCTCATAGCAAAACAAATCGAAATGATTCAAATGGTTCCATTGCTAGCAAAAAATAAGATAAAACAACAACCTAATATGCTTAAAACATTAAAATCCTCAATGCAGGGACAATTTATCCCATCTCTGATAGTGAGTGGGTCAACCCGGTACAGTGCATACCTAAAAAGGAGGAATGACAGTGATAGAAAGCAAAAATTGAGAAGTAATCTCTACAAGAACAGTCACAGAATGGAGAGTATGTATAGATTATCAGAAGCTTAACTCAGTGACTAAGAAGGATCACTTCCCTCTCCCATTTATAAACCAGATGATAGAAAGGGTAGTTGGCCATTCATTCTATTGCTTTTTAGACGGATATTCGGGCTACAATTAAAATTTTATCTACCCTAATGATCAGAAAAAACCATATTCACGTGCCCTTATGGTATGCTTGCATACAGACGGATGCTCTTTGGACTCTACAATGCTCCAGCCACATTTCAAGGATGTATGATGTCAATTTTCACAGATATGATAGAAGATATAATGGACGTATTCATGGATGACTTCTCAATTTTTAGAAACTCATTTGAATTATGTTTAACTAATTTGGATAGAGTTCTTCAAAGGCGTGAGGAATCAAATTGGGTGTTGAATTGAGAGAAATTCCATTTTATGGTACAAGAAGGGACGAAGGTGATAAAGAAACTTCCACCACCAATTAATGTAAAAGGTATGCAAGGATTCCTAGTTCATGCTGGGTTATATCGTTATTTCATCAAGGATTTTTCACATTTTGCAAGACCTTTAAAAAATCTTTTAGTTAAGGATGTACCCATCGTGTTTAATAATAAGTGTATGTTTGCATTTAATACTCTAAAGGAGGCATTAATTTCAGCACCAATTTCATCACCACCAGACTAGACGTTGCCGTTTGAAGTAATGTTTGATGCAAGTGACCAGACCATAGGTTACGTTTTGGGTCAACGCAAAGACAAGAATTTGCATGTAATATACTATGTGAGTAAGACTCTTATAGATCCCAACTGAATTACACCACTACAGAAAAGGAATTTCTTACAGTAGTGTACGTGTGTGATAAGTTTCGACAATACCTTTTAGGATGAAAGGTGATTGTCTTCACCGACCACGCAGTATTGAAACACCTTTTCAATAAGAAAGATGCAAAACCCAGGCTAATTCAATGGGTGTTACTACTGCAAGAATTCGATTTAGAAGTGAGAGACAAAAAGGGAGCTGAAAATGTGGTTGCTGACCACTTATCCAGACTTGAGGGAGTGTAATGTCAACCAAGCAATGATATTAACGAGAATTTCCTTAATGAAACTTTAATATTACTCGAGAGTTTGACTGCACTATGGTTTGCAGATATCGCCAATTATGTGACTGGTGGTAAACTTCCCTCAGATCTCTCTTATTAGCATTGGAAAAAGTTCTTGTATGACTGTAATCACTATATATGGGATGAACCAACCCTATATAGAGCTTATGTGGATGGGTCAATACGGCGTTGCGTTGCGGATGAGGAAATGTTAGACATTCTTAAGCAATGTCATGAGGGACAATATACTGTACATTATGTAGTCAACAAAATAGCGACTTGGATACCAGAAAGTGGATTTTACTGGCCTCAGCTATTTAAGGATGCATAAACTTATATGACATAATGTGATATAGGTAACATATCCAAGAGGGGTGAGATATCATTATTAATTATTCAAGAGGTAGAAGTCTTCAATGTTTAGGTAATTGACTTTATCAGTCCATGTCCATCTTCAATAGGGCACATATACATTCTGATGGGAGTCAATTATGTCTCGCGATGGGCCGAAGGGATAGCGTCTCTAACCAATGATGGGAAAATGGTGCAAAAGTTCATTAAATGGCTATTCAATTGGTTTGGAATACAACGTACAATAATAAGTGATGGGGGCACACATTTTTGCAGCAAACCTTTCGATGCCCTCCTCAAACGATACGGAGTATGTCACTGAGTGGCTACATCGTACCATCTGCAAACTAATAGCCAAGTGGAAGTTGTCAACCAAGAGCTAAAACGAATTCTGGAAAAGGCAGTGAACCACTCCAGGAAGGATTAGGCAACAAAGCTGGACGATGCTTTATGGGCCTATCGGACAGCTTTCAAGACACCCATTAGAACAACTTCGTACAGGCTTGTGTACGGTGAAGATTGTCATCTGCCGGTGGAATTGGAACATTGAGCGTGGGCAATTAAAGCATTAAACTTTGATTGGAAGCAAGCAGGCAAACGGAAACTTCTACAACTGGATGAGCATGAAGGGTTCTATTTTAATGCTTATGAGAATGCCAAACTCTACAAAGAAAAGGTTAAGAAATGGCATGATGCTCGTCTCAAGCAAAAGGAATTCAAAGTAGGGGACACCATTTTACTATATAATTCCCGGTTAAGATTATTTCTAGGCAAGTTAAAGTCTGGATGGAGTGGACCATTTGCAGTAATTCAAGTTTATGATCATAGAGCTCGCCAATTGGAAAATGCTAACAAGGAGACTTTTAAGGTCAATGGGCATCGTTGCAAGCTTTACTCTAGAGGAGCACTTCCCACATATAAGGAAGTGATTTCCTTGTCTACGAGTATTTCAAAATGCCTCTTGAATTAAAGGTCAAGCTAAGGAGCATAAACTAGCTAGTAGTTAGATTTTATTTGAAAATGTTAGTGATAGTAGTTTTAGGTGCAATAAACTACTAGTGATCCATCGGTATTTTAAAGCCCAGGGTTTTCAGTTACCACCTCCCATACCATCACCACCTCCATCACCTTAGGATCCAAATCTAACCTAAAATTTTTCTCCAATTTTATTTTGTTTTGTGCTATCTATTTTCTATTATTTTTAGTTTTAGTTTTATTTTTATCGTTAATTTTATCTATTCTTTGTTATTTTTAATTTAAGTTTGCACATATCGTTTATGTGTATTTTAAGGACAATATATTGCTCAAGTGTGGGAAGGGATTCTATGTTTTTGTTTGTACGTAAATTTTGCATACTATATGATAGTATTAGGTTGCATAATGTGAAGTGTGTGAATGTGTAAATGGCTTAGATTGAGTGAATTTTTTAATTTTGAACATAGTCTATTGGAGTTGTGAATAATCATTAGCTTGCAAAATTAGTGAATTAGGGGGCCTATTTAGGACTTAATGGAAATTTAACACCCGATAGATTGTCGCATTCATTCGTAATTTTAGGCCTTTTAGGTTAAGTAGCCCAACTAGTATTTTTTTCATAGAATCGAGTAGCTAAAAGCAACAAGGTAGGTAAAAAAATAAAAAAGGTTTAATTCAATAAATCACTATTCTGCTGACCTTCGAGTTATGAGTAGAGCTAGTAACCAGTTGAAAACGTGATGTAGTTGAGTAACCAGATCGACATGCATCACAAATGTGTGTCTTCACATAAAAAGGCTATAATGACGTTTCAACCAAGCTATTAACAATTGATTTAGTCGAGTAACCAAATCAACATTCATCACAAATTTTTGTCTCTAAATAAAAGAGTTGTAATGGTCTTAAAGTTTCATGGAATTATACCTAGGAACAGTTACCAATTCTGAATGATCAAAAAATTATTAATGTGTGTGCACAATTGAAAAGGGTAAATAGATTAACACTTGGACTTGAGTTAGTTGTATATTTAGTTCAAAACCCCTAGACACATGTTTTGCAAGTTAATGATTTGACACAATCAGTTAATTGTGTTTGAGATTAAATTAATTTCATGAAGATTGAAGCTATTGTCTCATCACTGCATTGTGTGTTGTGTGTTTTGTGTGTTGTTTTGTTTACCTGAGGACAAACAAACATTTAAGTGTGGGGATGTTGATAATAGTGTTTTGTATGATGTTTTAGGGTTTGATTTATTATGCATTTTATGTTAAATCGAGTGTTAAGTATCCATGTAGGGCTTAATTAGATTAGTTTTTGTGTTTAAGTATTTTTATAGGTTAGTTTGAATCTTTGAGCTTAATTGGTATATTTTTTAGGTTCCTTGATGTGTATGTTAGTGTTACAGGATAAACAGGGAAGAATGATAAATATTTGAAGAATTTTGGGCCAAAATATACAGGCCACGATCGTGACAGAAGAGGAAGAGCCAAATGTAGCAAGGCCACGATCGTGCACCAGGAGCCATGAACGTGATAGAGAGCATCAAGTCAGACCATGATCGGGATAAAATGGAAAAAGTGTTAGCTACGATCGTGGAAGGCAAGGCCACGATCGTACCCTACATCGGGTTAACAAAAAACTCAAATTTTTAGTGGTTTCTTAGACGATTTCGACCGAGTTTGACCTGAAGTTGCTACCAAATAAATAGAACAATACTTAGCATCCATCGAGGGGGATTAGAGAGCTGAAAGAGCTTCACAAACGTGAGATTCTGTTGAAATTTCAAGGGAAAACCTAGTTGCAGATCAATTGATTGAGGAAAGAGACGAAGGAAGAGAGACACAAAGACACGCTTGACGAGATGCACTTCCCGAAATAGGTGGTTTTCCGCAGTTGCGACTCAGAAATCCATTCCTATAGTATTATCTAGTTTTTATTTCGATTTCTTATATGTATGGGATTTGAGATTGATTAGAATTATTTGTTGCTGAGTGTTGATTTTTTTGTCTAAACTCACCTTCGAATTTATTTATTCTTGAGATTAATAAAATTGATTTGATTATGTTTTATTTCGATTTATTATAATTCAATTTGATTCTTCTTAATAATAAATTGAGAGAGTGAGCTAGTGAAAATCATCTATTTAGATTAACGAGAGTTAGGTAAATCGATAGGTAGAGAATTGAATCAAACTAGTAGAGTCGTGTAATGAGAGATCGAGCACAGATTCCCGATAGGTTAATAGACAGCATTAGAACTAATTTAGGTTTTGGACAAATTGCAGATCGGGAGATCATAATTTCCATAATTTAAATTAGGGTTTATTAATTAGGGTTAAGAATTATAACTCGAGAGAGTAATTCACCCTAAGATCGTCTAGGCCCATTAAATCAGAATTTTCATAATTGGGTAGATTTTCTTTAATTTCAAATAGATTCCCCCTTTCTCTCAATTGATCATTTCTAAGTTGAAATTTGGATTATTTGTGTGAGTTCGCTTTTGTTTGTTCTTTTGGGTGCTCAATTTTTTGTATTTGATTCTCAATTGATTTAAATTTCTGCATTAGTTGTTAATTTAGGTTTGTGAACTTAGCTGCCATTAGATTTTAGGATTAGTTCCCTTCCTCATGGGATCTACACATTAGGTACTACACAAACGGCCTATGTGCTTGTAGAATTTACCGAGGTTATAAATAGTAAAACGTAGCATGTGAATAACCTTTCAAATAGCTAGCATAATGCAGGTAGCCAAGTTATTATCTTTGAGATGCTTACAATATGCTTTGTAATCCTCATCAGAAGCATCAGTAGCAGGGGAATCGAGAAGTAGAACATCTAAGACATAGCGTAACTCCTTAGATCTGAGAACAATTCTTATTTTTCTTAGCCAATCAAGAAAATTGGGTCCAGTCAATTTATTAGAATCCATAAGTGAGCCCAAATTCACACTGGAAGACATCTTCAACCAACCTAAATATGAAGAGAGAAAGAATGTTAGAAAATAAATATATGCATGATCATACAGACTTGTATGACATACATATAACTCCTACTAGTTTCAAAGAATCCATAGCCCTCACTATGAATCCAGGAAAAATTACGACAAAGTGTCCTAGTGGGTCGATATCCAAATTACTAAGAATGTTCTTGGGTTTACCCAACAAGCCACCTTAGGTCAATTGGTAGATATCGTTCATATCAATTACATCACAGCTGCAACTATTGCCTAGTGCTATTAACTCGTGATGTATGCACACACATTGGGTTATCAACTCTTGATGCGCATACTTTTGACGTACGCTACCCAATTTCCTCTCTGTCTATATTAACCTTGAGTTTACCCAACAAATCAATACTTCTAATGAAAACTGACCCATTAATCCAAAAATCTTATTTCCATGGTTCGAACATATCCTTATAGATTGAGCTTGGGTTTACTCAACAACCTTAACTCTAAAAGAATTTTGGTTCTCCCCATATTAATGGAAGGTGTTAGTTTCTATATTATGTGTGAGGGATTTCATATTCTGGTCTCATCTAAGTCGTAAGATTATAGTCACAATGACTATATGGTATGATTTAGGATGTTTCATCAATCATATTGAAACTATATCCATAACCATCCATTATCTCACCTAACCAACCCTAGCATGCATTCTTTAATGCAAACATCTCACAAGGTTTTCTTGTATAGGTTGTGACGTGTTATGCATCTAAAGATTTAACGCTCCATTCAACTCTTGAACTAAATTGCTTTCTAATGTTAGCATCAGCTAGTTTCTCAATCCGTATGTTTTCAATTCCAATTCAAAATGCCAATATACGAAGTGTAATACCCTCTACTCTGATATACCAGTTAAACACTTTAATTGTATCATGCTTGCCATATCTAATCATTCTAGACATGAAATACTCGAAATAGATTAATACAATATTAATCTCTTAGATTTCTAAAAAATTTGATAACATTAAACTATCACCCTAAGTATCTCTAATTAATCTCCACTTCATCAAGACTACTTCAGTAGTTGTCACATAACTTATGATGGCCAAAACAATCAAGACAACTGAATATACCAATGGGACGTTACTATGACATATTTGACATCAGAATTTTTTTGAAACCCAATTCAAGAAAATCAATCTGGAATGCATACAATATCAAAGTAACATATTTCTGATCACATAAAAAATGATCTGAGGCATTGAAACCAAAAAACACAATATCACCACTTCAAACAAACCAGGTCCAGTAGTTTTCTCAAAAATGTCTAGCTCTGTCTTTTGCTTGAAACAATCATTGAAACAATTTCAATAAATGATGTGAAAATTACAAAACCTATAACATAATCCTAAAATGTTCCATGATTTTATTCAGAATTTATTTCCAATAAAAACTCAACCAACCTTAGCAACCAAGCCAATCAAGAATTTGTGTTCCTCAACATAGACATTCCTAATAGCACACAAGAAATTCTCAAATAAGTATTCAATCACCTAGAAAACATTTTTCCATATTCATAGACATTTATAAACATCTTACAAAGAGTTTGGTAAAAGAAAATACCAAAATAATTTTATAGAATTTATTTTCGAATTTGTAAGCAAACTTGTTTATGTAATGTGCATAAACACAGCAACAAGAACAGTAGGGAATTAATTAGAAAAAACATATCATATCACTCTGATAATTTTTTTTCTTTCACAAACATATTTAAATCATCTCATGAACAAATCTGGGTAAGAAAATTTCAAAAACAATATCTCTATACTGATTTCGAATTCAACACAATAAGAATGCATAACTGTCACAACCAATCGACAACATCACACAAGTTATGGTTTCTCCTTTATACAGGGCACAAGTGGCTCTGATACCACTGTAGGAAAATCCCGGTGTGTGCATCATATGTACACGGTGTGGAAAACAAAAAAATTTGTTCCAAGACGCTCCCAAAGTCCAGGATCTATATGCCTATACTAGGAAATGTCATTAAACCTAGCTGAAATTTCTTAATTCACATACATGTTCATAGCACACATATATATAGGAATTCATGGCATTTACATAAATCAATCATTGAAATAATAACCATGTACCTTTTGTGTACTCTCCTTCATTCTTCAATCTTCTACTCGTCGGGTTGTCACAAAACACAGACCAAAATAAATCATTTTCAACGGTATCCACGCAGAGATCGGAGAAACTAACCAAATCAAACTCTTTAATCTGAAAATGGGTAGAACAAAGACAAGACTACTAGCTCTCTTCTTTGTTCTATGGAGAGAAAAAATGTGAAAGAGAATGAAGAGGAATAAGATAAGAAAGATGATGAAAATATATGGTGAGAATCGTGAAAGAGGGCTTACCAAAACCATTTAAACGATTATCATCATCTTACTAGCCTTTTTGTTTTTATCTTTTATCATTTTTGTCTTTTATCATTTAAAGAAAATAAATGCATAACTTTAAAGAACACTCTCTCATCTTCCACGTTGCTTATATATATATATATATATATATATATATATATATATATATGATAAGATGGTCCAGTCATACTGGGGTAGGTCTTACTGGGTCCTGAGGGTCGAAAAATACCAGAGACCTGTTTTAGCAATATCGATGTTGCGATCTCATCAGGACATATCTCGATCTCATTGGGATCCATTTGGTTCTATTTCTCTACATATAATGGTTCTCTATCTAAAACTATTTTACAAATCCTCCGAGTCACTTTTATGCATGTGACCTATTAGGTTCCCGGTTATGTTAGCCACTTAGATTAACACTTAATCAAAGTAAGTAATAAGCGACGTCTAGCAACACATCATGAACCCCAATTGTCTAGAAGTAAGTGGTTTTATGAATGAACCCATGCTCGTCATAAACCATCTCATGAACCCTCCCCTAGACAATTGTTGTTCAATTTGACCTTTCACCATGATATACCCCACTTGGTTATGAGTATAGGCAAAGTGTCAACTCTCACTAAACTGACTATGTTAAATCTAGCTTCAGTGATATCAGTTCTTATCCTGGGACTCATTACTCTATACGTCAATGAAGACATATGTACTCTAGACAGATATTTCCAAGTAATGACCACGACAAGAGGTCGTGGGTGAAGTGGTACTGACATTATAATAGGACATCCATGTGACGATCTTATGGTGGGTCATCTAATGTACTTATTACCTCTAGTAAGCATCCACATCTCAACTGTAAACATCTCATGTTTATAGTTTCTAAGATCCACTGCTTGATCAAATCAAGGACTTTCACATGTGCTACTCTATCCAAATTAATAATGTCCAATCTCATTAATCTTATGACTAGGGAAAAATATTGACATAATTGAGCATGATAGGAATCTCAGTAGTATGATCACATCATAATTTCCTTCACGCTATGTAATATATCATGGACTTCATTAATTTGCTTATAGATCAATATCAATTCATAAATAATGAACACCAATTTATTGAAATATGCTTTTCTTTATTATTGAAAATAATGTAAACAACTTTATATAAAATGCACTAAAGGTGATTACCTTTAGGGCACTACTCTAACAGATTAACCCTTTATAGATCTCCCAGAAGTGAGTGTTTGGCCTCCTTTCTTGTTTCAAAAATGATTCACACTTTCCTTGGCCACTTAAATGTCTATTAATATGAAAAACTAGGTTTTCGCATGCATTCAACCATGTATCAAAATAACT
>JAOTJB010004993.1:0-11718 GCA_027123815.1 Erythroxylum minutifolium | reverse complement strand
AATCGATTCAGGATCCATTGCTATTTGATGAAAACCACTTTTCAAATCAAATTTGCTATAAATCCTACTTTGACCAACCTTTTTGATGATTGTATTATTAAAGCATTGGCTGGAAAAGAATATTCATCAGAACCATATTGACACCTTTGTTTCCAAGATTTCTAATTTCTTTAGTGTTTTTATCAACAGATAAATTACACTATTATTTTGTACTTCCTCACTTTTCTTGAATCCTTCTGCAGGTGGTCCTAACAATTCTGTTGCTGCAAGTGCTTCTTGATATTCTTCGTCGTTTAATACAGACAAATAGGACATTAAGTCTATTGACTATGTAGTTGACTTACTACTTCTTCAATTTTGTCTAATTTCTTTTCCAACTGTATGAATTGTTGGGATTTTCTTGTTCTGCTAAATTGCAAATTAATTCTGCAACTTCAATTTTTGGTATCAGAGCTAAAAAGGTATGAGTAACTAAACTTATTAGTTTAACTGCCTCCCAAAGATGATAAGCATGTTTAATATCTTCTTATTTCTGTAAACTTTATTCATGCTTCAACTTCTTGAAACTATATACTTCTATGTTTGATGGTATGGTCAATCTTAGGAATTAAACTTTTCATTTGTGTGATCATTCTATACCTGTTAGTCTTTTGTTGTGGATTGGGAGATAACAAGAGAAGAAGTACTCGTGCAGCCAAGGAAGGCGTGTGAAGAGGAAAATTTGCGTTATCTTTACAATTAAAACTAGAGGCAAAAAGGGAGTTAGAGGCATATGAGTGAAAGGTTTAGACAATCAATTGAGAATTACTATCAAAATAGAAAACAATTGGAGTATCTGGATCTAGTATCTGAACCAATTTTTAAAATGGAATCCATTGAAGGAATAAAGTTTTCATGTTATAAGAAAGGTTTTAAACATATTTATCATTTTGAGGACAGGCAGTTAAACTTGTTGTGTGATTTGCATCTGAATACCTTACATAATTTACATGTTTTATTTGATAGATTAAATGTACTTTCTAATGTTTGTTTGAGACATTTTTATTTGTTGCATGAAAATTTTGAAAAACTTGAATGTTGACTTTTCCTTTTATCATACCAGTCTTGCCTTCTTCTGTAATTGTCAACACATTTTCTATCTCCTGTAATTTCTAATTTGATCTTCTTGTGATGTAGGAATTGAGTTATTACCAAAGCACACTCTATTTCTTCTTCTTCTTCATCCACTCCTACTCCTGAGTCTTCATATCTGTTTGTCCTGTTTTGATACTCATAAAATCCTCTTTCATCACTTCCCCATCTAGTATCCCTTATTACTACCAATATTTTGACTCCTACTTTCTTTCTATGCAACGCAAAAATTCTGATCATAACCATACCAAGATGTATATGGTCTAATCCTTCCATTTTTAATTTCTGATATGATTCTTTTGTAATCATCTTCATTTCCTATTGATGATATCCTAGTCTTCTCAGAAACAGCACAAGAACATAAGAAACATTTGCAAGATTTCTTTAAAAATTAATTCAAGAAGTCAATAGAATCAAGATCTCAGAAAGTACAGCACCTCCTGCTGTAGTAAGAAAATCTTATTATTTCAAAAATCCTCAGGAAATAATAATAATAATAATAATAATAATAATAATAATAATAATAATAATAATAATAATAATAATAAAAAATAAAAAAAATGCAAAAACCTAAATCATACTGTTGTCGTACTTATGTAATGTGAAACTTTGGAATAATCCATTGGAAGGGATATAAATGTTTACCCATAAAGACCTCCTTCACATAGAAAGGACCAATTAGTAGCTAGGTAAAGGTCAAACTCCATACTATAAAATAGAGATGGAAGACCCATATATGTCTTAGATATGATTATTGGTAGATAACAATTGTATTAGGTATTAGCTAAAGAGATCCAACTAGTATAACAAAGCTAGCACTATAACACATGTTAAGATTAAAAATGACATATAACAAGGCATATAATATTTGATGAAGAAAAGCAGTTAAAGTCAATTTAGTCTTTATAAAGACATGATGCTCATCAAAGCAAACATTATAAACCTGAAAGCAAATTTTGTTGGATAATGGTAACTCTATCAACATTCTCTTCTACGAATCCTTCAAAATAATGGGAGTCAAATCGCGATTACTCTGACCAATATCTTTCCCTTTTATTGGTTATGGAGGAGACCAATTTTTCCTTAAAAGAAAAATATATCTTCTTTTTACAATTGTAAAACACCATAAAACATATACTAAAATGATAAATTCCATATCATATGTAGACATGCTACATATAATGCAATTTTTGTATACCTTTATTTTACATAAAAAGAGTTATCCTAACACCATATCAATGCAAGAGGAAATGGAAATTATTTTAAGCATATGCTTCATAAAATTTAACAAAGTTTACTAGAATCACCATTACCCGCTCTTCAAAATAAAAATGCTTATAAATGTCATGATAAGCCACTAATTATTGATCTTCAAGGATGTATACTTAAGTTATAACCAAGTTTGCATGTACGAGTATGATGAGGAAAAGAAGGCATCCATAATATATAATGGAACCTTCTTATTATAATTTGATATCATTAAAACTTAATAATGTAGCGGTGACTTACTAAAGGATAGTTAAATCCGTGTTACATAAGTATATTGACATATTAACAAAAATATGAAGGTTTATGTGGACGATATGTTTGTCAAGATAAGAGTAAGGAGAAATCACTTAGTGTAATTATGAGAATAATTTAAAACATTGAAAAAGTAAGGTATGAAGTTAATTCTTGATAATTGTATGGACAAAACTTCCAACCATAAGTTTTTAGGCTTTATAATGAGTCACTAAAGACAAACTATACGAGGTCTAAGCTTAATATAAAGCCATAATAGATGCTAAGGAAACATAGATCCTTGAATGTAAAATAATAAGTTTATCTCAAATCCTGTCTAAGTCTATAAAAACAACCTCTTTTTATTCAAAATATTGGAAAAATTGAAGATTCAAATGGGGTAACAAGCTCTAACATATGTTCGAGGACCTAAACACCTATTTGCATAGCCTACCTTTACTAATCACCCATAAAAGAGGGAAAGATCTATCCTTGTGCATTTTCATTTCTTTAAAGGTACTAAGTTGAATTCTAGGATAAGAAGACAAATAACAAAATTTAGGTTATAACATGAGCAAAATTTTCCAAGGCTCAAAAGTTAAATTTACTAGAATGGAGAAAGTATTATTATCTATTATCACATTAGCAAGGAAACTAAGGCCTTTCTACCAAGTTCACACTATTTTTGTGGTCATAGATATACCACTATGATAAGTCTTACATAAAGCAAAAATTGTTAGAGTGAACGGTGAATTGTTTAGTGGAGCTTAGTGAATTTGATATTCGATCCATCCTACGAACATTGGTAAAATCTCAATATTGGCTAACTTTATTATAGAATGCGTTATTCTTGTCAAAAGACTCAAGTGAGCTTGTCTCAAATTCTTCACCTATTTGTACTATGTGTGTTGATGGTGCATTAAGTGAAAAAAAAAGAGTTGGGTTAGCATGGTTAACTATGGCTTATATAAATTTAACTTCAAATAATGTCAAAAATATGAGTTTAGGGCCTCAAATAATGTGTCTCCAAAAACTTTGTGAGTCCTAGTGTATTATGCTAAATTTTGCATTTTTTAGGCTAAATTTTGCATTTTTTATACATCCACATACTAATGGCCTAACAGAAGTCAACAATATAACCATATTATAGGGCATGAAAATGATGGTAGGTTAGCAAAATGTGTTTGAGCAGATAAACGGATTGTATCTTTCTAGAGCTATCGAACTTATAGGATAAATCCTTTTCAACTTGGCTTATAGTGTAAAGCTCTTGATCTAAATTAAGATAAGAACTATATACCATGTGAAAAACTTTAGACCTGATAATAAAAAATCAATAATTAGGACAAAACTAGATCTTATAGAAGAAAAAAGACATGATGCGTATATAAAGAATGTTAAATTCTTGACCAAAAATGGAGTTATACAATAGGTTATTAAGAAAGGGAATCTTGTATCGAGAAAGGCTAATGTATCTAACAAAATTGATGCTAAGGGAAAGCTTGTACCTAATTGGATAAGCCTATATCATGTAAGGGAAATTATCAAATATGAGATAAACAAAAAAGGCTTGATAGATCCAAGGTCTTAAAGGCCTTGATGATTACTTTAGGCCTTACTTTTCATAATATATATTACTTCAATGAATATTACATTAACATCTTT
The DNA here is from genome assembly GCA_027123815.1 of Erythroxylum minutifolium. Classification (NCBI taxonomy): domain Eukaryota; kingdom Viridiplantae; phylum Streptophyta; class Magnoliopsida; order Malpighiales; family Erythroxylaceae; genus Erythroxylum; species Erythroxylum minutifolium. Next base: position 7,422 of record JAOTJB010004993.1, on the reverse strand, counting down.
CAATTAATATGTCAAATTTCTGATATTTCTAGTTAAAGGTGCAAATAGGTCTAAGATAGACCATACTATTAACTCTATTACCAATTTTTACCCTTAAAATTTACAAAATGATATGATTTGTATCCTAAAACCTAATTCTATTATATTTCTACTAAATTCCATTTTAAGGATGTTAACTCATCATATGTGGTATGCCAATTATGCAACTCCTATCATGTGGATGTTAATATGGCCTACTTGAAATTAATATTTTAACATTTTGTTAATTTTAATTATTTAAATGATTAAAACAACATAGTACATATTTTATATTTAACGGAAATGTTCTGAAACATAAACTCATTAGGGCTTTTAACTTTCCTAGCACCAAAAATCTTAAATCAAAAGTTAATTTATTCTTCCCAAACAATATATCCCATTTTTATCTTTGAACCTTAAATGCATTTTTTTTCAATAATTTAGCTAACAAAACTTAACCTAACACTAATATATAATTCGATATTCTAGAAAATCATATTCAAATAATAACAAACATGTATTTTAATGGTGATGTTCTTATAATATGTTTTATTTACTAGTCAAATTTTCTTCCTTCTATGGTCTTTACAATTAGATGATTATGTGTTATGTACAATTTACAAGAAGGGATCGTGAAATGATCAAAAGAATATGTCAATTGTTTTAAGCAAAGAACATAACCACAATAGATTGAATTCCTCATTCTCTTCTCATTTAAACAATTAGATCTTCAATATTCTTTGAACCAGTTTCCTCATAGCAACTTAACCTAATAAGAAAATGAACATCAATAATTTGGGTTTAGGCAATTCTGATTGCATAAGTTTTGTAAGCTCTAGCTTGGTGACTAAATTTATACACGGTGGTTAAAACCAAGGAATTTCATTTTATCCCAATAATAACCATAATGATATATGTGCTCTAACTTTTTTACCCTAATAATAACCACAATATATTTATGCTCTAACTTTGACATTATTTTTTGCTACCTCAAAATAGTGATAGATAAGATGAGAACTCTAAAAAGGAAGACATGCAATGACCAAAATAATTACTTAAGATGATAAGTTTTGCAAGAATAAGGAAATTGTTGCTTTTAGGTTTTTAGGAAAAACAAAGAAACTGTTGATTTAAGGTTTTGGTGTTGAGAAGTTAAAAGCACAAACAAATGAATTGGCATTTTTTTCATAAATTTATATTGAATATTGAAAATAGTAATAATTTTTGTTTTAATAATTTTAATAATTAAAATTTTATAAACTTTTAATAAAAATAATTTCAAGTAAACCACAACAACATCTACTTAGCGGGAGTTGTATACTAGCATGCCATATGTGATGGGTTAACATCCCCATGATGAAGATCTACTAGAAATCTAATAAAATTAGGTTTTAGGATGTAAATCGTGTCATTTTAAAAATATTAGTGTGCAAATTGGTACCAAAACTAATGACAAGAGTTATCTTAGATCTTTAACGAAATATTAGGGGGTCATTTGAAAACTTTGCCTATATTTTAGGTTTAATTGTATTTCAAAAATGATATTGTGCTTTAACATATTATATCTGATATGAAAAAAAAAGTTGAAAGTTATAAGCTTTTGAATTTTAAAACTCAAAACATAAACTAATAGGCCAAACATTTCTTAAAAAATCAAACTATCGTTTGCAAAATAATATATTAAATAATCTCTCGAGATGACTAGCTAAATACCTCATCAAATGACATACTAAACATATAAAGTCATCATTCTTCCAATATTTTATATACATCTAGCAAAGTGGCCAGTAAAATGTATGGCAAAAAGATAAAGTAAACATCATGTATAATGATAAACTAAATGTCTCAATGATGACAAGTATGTAGTGATAAATGGGACTTATTGTTGGATCAGGGAGATACAAATTGCTAATCAAGCAATTGAAAACTTAAGAACTTCCTTGAAATGTAATTGGGGTCTAGTGTATCTCATGCCTTGATTGCTCTAACATCAACACTAGTTTTGTTCTATTGAGAGGCTGTTCCTCTATTTGGATTCTTATCCTTTGTAACCATAGCCTTGTAATTGCATGGTAGGCCTTTTGGCCTTTTTAATGAAATTTCTTTATTTATCTTTCAAAAAAATGTCTTAAAGTAATAATATAGTAGACATCTCACAGAACAATATATTAAATATTTTATAAACTAAAAAACTAATCAACGAACAATCTAATGCATCAAAATATCTAATAGAAATCATATAACCAGAGACAAACTAGATATAAATTAAATAAAAAACTTAATATCATCTAAAATGGTGAATAAAAACACAAAGATAACATACTTACAAAATGAAAATCATACGAGCTACCCAAATGTCTTTAAGTGGCCAATCTAAGCTCAAAAATTAGCTTTGCAAGTTTTTCTAAAACCCAGTGAAAGTTAAGACAATAGGTTCTTGGAATCATATAAATGAAATAGGTTAAAAAGATTTCATAATTTGATTATCTCATGAAAATTCTAGGAATGCAAACTACAAAACCATAAACAAAATGGGCACTAAATCTTAAAGAAAGGCTTTTTTTATTAACCATGTACATCAACCCAAAAAAGTACATTTATATATTGGCCTAAGAAAAATACAAATATTACAAACATATATATTATTGCATCGCTTTTCACACTACCTTTGACTAAAATTTCCACTTTACCTCAAGCTTAGGTTCATTAGAAGAAGACTTTAGAATATCTACGAAAGACAACAAATCAATTGATAATTTCTTATGTTGGCTTTTAAACACATCCTTATAGACCTAGAATCCACTATGAAGGAGTGTGCTATATCATTATAGTTCCAAGTGCAAGGCCCCAACATATACCCTAGCAGTATTATAGCATGCATAGGGTGTATTAAGAAGTGAACATAAAGAATTAAGAGCATCTAAGCATAGTAAGGGACATAATGGTGCTTAATGTAAAAGATATAGGTAAATTGGTAATTTGTTCATTTTAGTGTGGATATACATACTTAGAGGTGAAATATGGATGAGAATGAAATTAATTAATGAGATTATATGCCAATATGGGAATTAAAGGAAGAATAAGGATCAAATTTGCAATCTTCCTAAAATTAACACATGGACCAATAGGATTAAAGCATGTGTGACCAATAGGATTAAAGCATGTGTGTTCAATAGTATTGAAGCATATGTGTCATGAAATGGACATGTAAGAGAGGAGAGAGGGGCGTGCATTTAGTGTTTTGAATGCCAAATTTTCCTCTTCTCATTTTCTCTCTATTTCATCTTCTTGATCACACCATTTTGCATATAAGGAATCAAGCTAATGCTAGGTGGAAATCATGGTAAAAATTAGTGATTTTTCTCTTCATCTTTGTCTTTTCTTGCTTTTCTCGTGAAGAGATGGAAATATAGGTTTGGAATTGGTATTGAGATGTGTATTTGTGGTGTTTCTAGTTGGTAAATCAAGAAAAGCTAAAGGAGAAGAGAAGGAAAAGTACTAAAAGAGCTAGTTGGTTAATTTTAAGGTTTGGGACCACACTTATTTTAATTCCTATTTATGTATGTTTGAATGGGTAAAAAGATTAAATTGGACATGGAATGGTTTCTAGATTAGTTTCTTGGCATTACTTTACATAGAATTGGTTGAATATGATAGGAGAGTAACGTGTAGTGGAATTCTATCTTAGATTTGTTTGAACCAGTCCCATTATTTTGGCCATAACTTGGCTTACATACGTCTAAATTGGGTGATTTTAATTGGAAGTGAAACTTAAAACATAGAAATAAAAATATAGAGTAGATACCCTAACCTAATTCTGGCTTAATGATATTGAAATTTGAGATTGAAAATGGTGATCTGATGCAGCCAATTTGCTGGAGCATCTTGTGATATTTGGTACATGTTTCATGATTTAGAAATCCAAATAGTCTGATTTATAATGCTATAGGAACTAGAGACATAGGGGAACAAATTTATAGAAGACAACAAAACCTAATTTGAATTTTTGTCTTATGAAAATTATGGAACAATTGGAGGTATGAATTCTAGGCAGGGGACACGATGGACAGGAAATTGCACTATTTAGAGTTTGTTTTCATTTCCAATTTTTACCGAATCATATCCAACCTTTTTGGATGTTTATGAAACTTTGCAAACACCTAGAAATAAATTACATGTGACTTACCATAAAACATTGAAATTGAAGATTGATCATAATGTATGCTAAAGTAAATTTACATGTATGTAGATGATTTATATACAAATGTATTCCTTATATGTGTATACTATGACTATTCAAGTGTAATTTTGATACCCTTCTAATAGTGGTAAGTTATGTCCTGCATGTATGAATTGAAACACCGATTTTATGATTTTTCAATATATTAATTATGAAATTGACAAATGGTTAAAGGACAATTTATTGTTTTGGTGGTGGATAGATAGGCATACCTATAGGGTACAACGCAACTGCTATAATTTGACACCAATGGTGTCTTCATTTCGAGACTATAGTGTCTCTACATTTTGATGCCTTTCGGTATCTATGGTTCGATATTTTTAGGTATCGACAATTTGATATTTTTAGATATCCACAGTTCCCATTATCCACACCCACTGGAATGTGCAGGCCTAACACAAAAAGTAAATTAAACAGTTATAAATAAGAAATAAAGCATGACAACATAAATAGTTGATATTGATGAGCATTCGTATTGATGATTTATATTGATGAGCATTTGTACTGATGATTTATAATGATGAGCATTTATATTGACAATTGGCATTAATGAGCAATAAATATCAATTTTTGGCTTATAAATGTGAAATTACCGTATATGAATAATATTGAAACACATTTGCATTATGTACCTTGATTAATTATGCCATCACTATTTATATATTTTATGATATTTATGAATGTGTGTGTTTGGCGGATGACTGCTGTGAGTGGTCATCCAAACTAAGTGTTTCTCTACTAAGCTTTCAAGCTTAGCACGAGTGTTAGTTAGTATAGGTCCAAGTAATAGGAGTAAGGCATAAGGATCATTTGCAGTAACCAAGGTCAACTATTAGGAAATAAATGTACTTATGGAATGTATCTTTTAGTTAAAGATGATTGTATATGTGTAATAAAGGAAATTGTAATTTCTCAACAATTTGTAACCAAGAATTTAAGATATGTGTAATATTTCTTTTGGATCATCATATAAATACAAAGATGTAATACTACTCTTAAATGATAAAAGTGACATAAAATTTTGTAATATATATGTATGTACAATATTAAATAGATAAATGTATGATGACAGTCCCTATAAATGAATAGAAATGTATGTCTTGACTGCTTGTACAGGAATTTGGTTAATATAAATGTGAGTGATTGTAGGTTTCATATAGGGGGTGTTACACCAAGCCTCAAAAGGTCATGCTTTTAACAAAATCATTATATATATAAAACTTGAATTTCTTGACATATATAAAACTTGAATTTCTTCTCTATGTAATAAGCCTTTTGTTATTACAAGTCCTTGAACAAATGCTCTTTCTCCTCTTCCAAACACTTGATTTTAAGGTTGAGACCAAATGTTCTTTCTCCTCTTCCAAACATTTGATCTTAGGGTAGAGATAAACAATTAAATCATATATATTTTATTTCTTTAGATGTTTATCACCATCCTTTAAACAAAAATTTTGATAACTTTTTGAAAATTTTCAATAAAACAATTTGATAACATTTTCTTTGGCATCTTTTTGAGTTTGATTTAGGGAGAGATTGAGTTTCATAAACTTTAGATCTACATGCTTGTTTTAAGCCACCATTGAACTTATTGCTTATAAAATAGAACATCAACCCTGATTTGAAAAGAAACAAATGAGAATAAAGAAACTTGAATAATTAGACTCCAACTTGAGCCATACAAATTTCCAAGGAATAATGGATCATACTCTACTCGATATCATTAAGTTTCATCTCATCATTTGGAAGCACGAATCCACCTAAAACTTATGGTCGCATATTATTAAACTCGAAATTGAAATCTCTGACCTTGATAAACCATCAAGGATAGTAAACTTTATTAAACAAGTGATATTTTCCCGTATTACATCGAAAACTTTATAGTATGGACTACAAAGGCTTCATGATGTCAAGCTCAATATGAATGATATTTGGTTCCATATTATGTTTTGAATCCAAAAGATATTTTTGTCCTTTTCCTACTTAGAGCTTCCTTTGATTGATTTAGACTTGTTATGAATTCCCTCGTGATTCTTGTTATGATTTTTCTTCTTTCTCTACTAAGTAGATCTAAATTTGAAGGAAAGTTTTTTAAGTTTGAAGTTGTGTGAGCCAAATCTATATTTTTGTTAAGAAATCTTGATATCATTTCATAAATATTATATATCTGTAATCTTTAAAAGAAAGATGAAAACCTGCGAGTTTGCACATAAAAATTCTAGCTTATAATGATTTTGATTGAATTGCTCATACATACTTATTTTTTCTCATGCTTTTTAGCTTTAGAAAAGTTACTAAAATTATAAGATTTTGGTAAAATTATTCTTTTAGTATCATTCATATGGAAGTCTGATAAATTGAAGCACTTTAGAAAATATTCTATCATTTCTTCAGCGATGTTTCTTCAAGAAAGTGACCTACCTTATTACTTAAGGTCTTTTCTTAAGTAGATAATAGGCTACTAGACTTATCCCTATCATTAAACTAGAGGTTATTATCTCTTTACAAAGGCTTAAAACTCATTCACTGCCATCTTCCAAAGAGAGGAATAAAAGCTTCCTCTTATAATCATATGTTCCCTTATAAGGCTTTTCTACTTTATTTCTTATGTCAGATCTTGCATTTATACTGTACTGCTCTAAAAACTTCCCTATTGTCCTTAATTAATGTATAAATACGAATGAGTCCATGTTTAGCTAACTTTCTCCTAGATGAAAGAATACTATGAAACCTAAGAAAAAACACTAAGAATGAGGATGCAATTGACCTTGGCTTTGAACTATTTCTCTTTACAAATCATCATAAAAATCATTAAATGACAACCTAAGGCCATGCCATTCCTAAAATTGTTATGATAAATATTTATCTCACTGGGTTTAAAGCAACGTTCTCTTTGGTGGGCCTGTGGTTTTCTGTTCTTTATAGATAAATGGATTTTATACTCTAATTTCCTAACATTGGTTAACCTTAAAATTGAATTCATACTTTTCAGCCTTAAATTATTTCATAAGCTAAAGGACATCCTTAAGAGTAGAAGGCCATTGAAATCATATGTTCGTATCTTATTCACCATGGCTTAGTGTTAGATTCACTTCTAGAACTAACGTTAGAGCTCTCTAAACCTCATTTTCCACTAAAGGACTTATAATATAAGAGTAGACTTC
>JAOTJB010004952.1:0-11720 GCA_027123815.1 Erythroxylum minutifolium | reverse complement strand
TTTTTATTGACCAATCAGAATTGACTCCTAAGATCTATAATTGCCTAAAAAGGTCCAATATACATACATTGTCAGACATTCCAAATGATTCCCGCAGGAGATCCGGACCCATTTTAAAAAACAGCAAGATTAAAAAAAAGGCGGCGATTTAAATCAAGATAGTTGTTTAAATGGAGACAATGTCCTTATTTTCTCTCTAACTCTTTTAGCTATCATCCTTATCTTATTGCCATCTCCTATCAATTAAATCACTTGGGCCACTTAATAGAAAGATAAGATTAGATGTAAACTTTCAAAATTTATGTAATTGATAAAATAAATTTATCAAAATTGATAACGGTTTATATACTGTACTGGTACCGATACCAGATTTAGTTTTGGTACGGCACTGTACTAATACCAGGTACTGTTTCAGATAATTTTTTAAATTTATAAAGTAATCCTTGAATTTTTTTAAAATTATAAAATAATATATTGTACTATATAATTTATAATTTTCCATCAATTATGTCTCTAAAATCATAATAATAACAATTTATTTATTTTTATTAATATTATTTTCACATATTTCATATATAAATAATAACTATAATTAATATAAAATGATCATTTAATCATCATACAAATATAAAATTAAAAACAATACAAAACATTTAAAATATTAAAATATTATCATATAATAAATAATAATTACATCAAAATGTCAAATAGAAAGGATAATAAATATTCATAACTATTTAACAATTAAAATTTATACCAAGAGTTCATATCGAGGCACCAATCAACTAAAATAGGAGATAAGGGATGTAGAAGAGAGTGTCAGTCGAAAGCCACTTTTAGATGCACTACAAGAGTTCAAACATTTAGTGACAAATTTTTTGTGACTAAATATCATTTAGTCACAGATATGAAGTTTTTTGTAACAAAACAATTGATTGACACTATTGTTTGGATTAATTGTGATGATTTATTTTTTGTCACTACTTTAATGGTAATTGTGACAATTTAGTATCTTTCATAATTAAATTGTCACTGTTAATATATTAATAGTGTCAAAATTTATTTTATCACTAAGTTATGTCACTAAAAGCATATGCAATTTAGTGCCAAGGTAATATTAGCGGGAATGAATTGTAATTGTGATAAAACATATGTTGGTCACTAATATTTTCTATTTGGTGTAACAAAACATAGTTTAGTCGCTAATAATTTTCTCTTCCTGTAACGAAACAGTTGACCGTCACACGACATTTTACTTTTTGGGACGAAAACTTTTGTCAATAAAAATTTAATTAGTTAGTGTCTACTTAATATTGCCACAAAAACAAAACTACACTATTGTCACTACTATTCGTAATTTATTGACAACTTTTTTATGACTAACTGTCATTTCATCACAGATATGAGATTTTTTTGTGACAAAACAATTGATTGACATTATTGTTTGTATTAACTGTGATGATTTGTTTCTTTGTCACTAATACAATGGTAATTGTGATAATTTAGTAACTAAATTGTCACTATTAATACAGTAATAGTGTCAAATTTTCTTTTATTTCTAAGTTCTGTTACTAAAAGCATATACAATTTGGCACCAATGTAATTTTGGTAGGAATGAATTATAATTATGGAAAAATATATATCAGTCACTGATATTTTCCATTTGTTGTGACAAAACATAGTTTGATCACTAATATTTTTCTCTTACTGTGACGAAATAATTTACGGTCACCCCATATTTTACTTTTTGTGATGAAAAAGTTTGTCAATAAAAATTCAATTAGTTAGTGGCTACTTAATATCGTCACAAAAACAGACTATTACTATGGTCACTACTATTCGTAATTTTTGTGACAAGAAATTTTGTTGTCACTTGATCATCAACTTTTTGTTACAAAGGTTATTGTCAATATAAATGTAACAAATTATGATAATTATTTCTTATTATAATAATATATTAAAATTAACCACTCTAATGATTAATTTGGTCATTACTGTAACAAATTATGATAATTATTTCTTATTATAATAATATATTAAAATTAACCACTCTACTGATTAATTTGGTCATTATTGTATGAATCTTAGGGACTAGAAACTTCTTGTCATGATTTTTTATTTAATATTATTATTTGCAAATAAATTTAAATATTTTGTTATAAAATATTCAAACTACATATATTAATAATCCAAAAGTAATATTTTACATATTAGTAGATATTTGCTAAACATAGCTTTGAAATTTCATCAAAATAAATAAATGTTTAAATATAATGAAAATCTTGTTCCAAAATATTAAGTAAAACTCTTAACCTATTCAAAATTTAAAAACAAAGTCTTGCCAATGCTCAATCATTGTCATCGCCGCCTTCCTTATCTTCACATACTGAATTTGTCTCATCATCATTTATAAAAATAAATAATTAAAATAATATTGATTTAATTCAAATTTCAATTATATCCAAATTGGACTATCAAGTCAAGCCCAGATCAGTTTTCAATTATGCATTGTTTTAAATTCGTCATATCATTTTTGAGTTTAAGTTGCATTATATTGTTAATATGGTTTCTTTATTATAACTATAATCATAATTATAATTATATCGTTCATATTAATAATTACTACTATTTGCAATTGGAATATAATTTATATTTCATAATTAAAAGTCTTCCGTATGATAGTAAACTAAATTGTTTTCTTTTAATATAGGAATAATTTTTATAAGAAGTAAAATCGCAAGCTTTGGAGATGCTATCCTTTTGAAAGGGAAAAATACATTAGAATTTAAAGAATTTATATTGAATTTATCTTTAAGTTGTTTATTTTAAATATGTAATAAATTAACTGTATATTAAATATGTGTTTCATAAAATCTTAAAGGAAAGTTCCTGAACAATCCAACATTAATATACTCTTAAAATTGTGGACACTGACCGAGAAAAGCCATATTTTTATAATAAAATTTATTAAAGTAAATCAAATTGAAAAATTAAAAATCAAATTAAAAAATCGATCAAACTGGTTAAGTTTTTGAATGACTAGTTTTATTTGTAAAGTGGATATTTTACGTTCCTTTTGACATGAGTTCAATTTAAAATATTAACTTTATTTTTAACTTAATTACAAAAATTAAAATAATAATTATAAACAATTACTATTTGACTAGTTATATAATTTGAGGAACAAGACAGGTTGGTAATGGCTAAGATAACGGTAGTTGTATCCAGCAAGTGAACATATGATGTTACTAAGGTTTCCATTCTAACTTTTTAAGACGCAATAGAAATCGTTTTCTCTTCTCTACTCTCTTGTCTTCCTTGAATGCGTTTCCTTACCTCCTTCTCTGCTATGCTTTACTGGAATTTGAAAAAAAGATATCTTCTTTTTTATGATATTTCTTTATGTTTATGTGTTACGATCTAATTGTCCCACATCGATAATAAAAAAACTGACGTAGGGTTTATAGGCTTATAGGCTCTCTCAACTTTTAAGCTAGCTTTTGGGGTTGGTTCTCTCATAAAATCTATAACAATTGGTATCAAAGCTAACATCACTCCTTCAAGTCATCATGCCATGCTCAGAGGTGGTGACACCAGCATTGTAGTGTTCACCCGGGGCTAGAAAAGGTCTAGCACATAGCTAGCTTATAGGTACGTGAGTGGTGACGTTGATATAGTAGTGTTCACCGGGGCTAGAAATGGTCTAGCGCACAACCAGCCCGCTGGTGCCTGGGGTGCGAAGCGTGGTGGGATGTTATGGTCTAATTGTCCCACATCGGTAATAAAAAGGACTAATGTAAGGTTTATAGGCTTATGGGTTTACTCTTCAAGCTAGCTTTCGGGGTTAGTTCTCCCATAAAACCTATAACAATTCACTGATAATAAGAATTTAAGAAAAACTGCAGAAGAAGGGAAGAAGACATGAGAAAGTAGGTCTGATAATACCAATCCCAAAATATTCATCCTCTAGCAACCTTTAAATACAAAACTTTATCCTGAATTTGTTGAACTCCCATAGCTAAAAAAAGGTAAATAATGTTGGTGGGTATCCCACCTACAACTAGAAGCAAAATGCAATAGAAAATCAAGCCATTACTCTTACAAAGCTGCTACATGTTGAGGATGTAAGTTGTTGTCCATGATGTTTTGCATATTATTAGGAACAGGGAAGAAAAGCTGCTGAGATCAAGTCCAAAGACCAAGTTAGTTTAAGAAAGTAAGTGACCACGACCTTCACATGATGGCCATGTAAGGGACAGCTATAGGTTGCTCCTCTATCAGTCCATTCGCCCCGTAAAGTCCTTATCCTCAAGGACAAAAGTTAGGTAGGCCTTCAAAAATTGCCTAAGATGCTCCCATGTTGCATCTGCTTTTGAGGCACCAATCCACTTTACAAGAACTTCAATAACTGGCCTATACTTCCCTCTTTGGAAAACACAATTTTCCAAAATCTTCTCAGGGGCTGGAAGAAGTATGGAATCATTAGTGACAGGCGGTAGAGTAGAAATGGGTGGTGGCCTATTGCCGAGGTGTTTTCTCAAAAGGTTGATATGAAAAACATTTTATATTTTGGCATCTTTAGGCAAACAAAGACTATAAGCCGCAGAACCTATCTTCTCCAGTATTTCAAAAGTCCCATAGAAGTGAGGAGAGAGCTTAAGGGAGTTGCCAAAGGAAACAGAAGTCTGTTTGTAGGACTGCAATTTCAAGTAAACAAAATCACCTACTTGGAAGTCCACCTCTCTTTTGTGTTTATCCGCTTGAAGCTTCATTCACTCTTATGATATCTGCAAGTTTCTCTTCAAATCATGAAGGATGATGGTGCGATCTTTGAGATATGCGCCCACTGCAGCCACCTGAGTTGTGCCCAACATGTATTGGATTATTGTAGGTGGCAATTTCCCATACACTACTTCAAAAGGAGAGATTTTTGTCGCCGAATGTTTACTCGTATTATAACTCAATTCAGCCTAAGGCAGCCATTCACTCTATTTTTGAGGTTGTTCTCTTATGAAACATCACAAATATTGCTCCAAAATTATGTTAAGAACTTCTGTCTGCCTATCAGTTTGTGGATGATAACTGAAGCTCAACTTGAGTTCTGTCCCCTGCAATTTAAATAACTGAGACCAAAACAAACTTACAAAAACCTTGTCACGATCACTGATGATGGACAGTGGAATCCCATGGAGTTTGACTACATGATTAATGAATTTTATGGTAACTGTTGTGGCCATATAAGGATGACGTAAAAGAATGAGATGGCAGCACTTGGAGAGGCAATCAACAACCACCAGTATGACCGTGTAATCATAGGAAGGAGGCAGTCCCACTATGAAATCCATCGATAGATCTGTCCAAACTGTTTCTGGAATTGGTAGAGGTTGCATGAGTCCTACAGGCTTCAAAGTCTCATATTTATTTTGTTGACAAATGACATAAGTCTTGATAAACTCTTTCACCATTCGATTAAGTCCAGGCCACTAAAAAATTTGGTAGATTTTTTATAAAGTCTTGTCATAATCAAAGTACCCTCCTATTGGTGAAGAATGACAGTCTTTCAGAATCGTAGGAATTAGAGAGCTATGAGGACTCAAGAGGATTTTTCTTTTCAAAAAATAAACACCATCCTTTACCTGGAAATCACGTTTAGTAGGCTGCTGTTGGAGAATATTTCCATAAAAAGAATCCTATTTTACTTTGTTTGTAACTTCTTCCACCAATCAGTTACAGTTAAGGATATTTTAGTCATCTGGAATTCTCCCAAACATGATAAGGCATCAAGACCTTGATTTTCACGACCCCTCTGATATTCTATTTTATAATCGTATCCCATGAGTTTCGATAACCACCTCGCTTGAGTAGGAGTTGTGATTCGTTGCTTTAAAAAGAACATGAGACTTCTTTAATCCGTTCTGACAGTGAAGGGTCGGCCAAGAAGGTAAGGTCGCCACTTTTGAATTGCCTTCACTATCGCCAACATCTCCTTCTCATATATGGAGAAATTCAATGCTGCTCCCTTCAACGATTCACTGTAGTAGGCTATTGCTCTCTGATTCTGTGACAAGATGGCTCCTATCCCTGTACCACATACGTCACTTTCGACAACAAACTCTTGGGTGAAGTTTGGTAGCGCTAATATAGGAGGGGAGGACAATGCTTCCTTGAGATTTTCAAATGCCTCTGCTGCTTCTGTATTCCAAGAGAACCCATTTTTAGTTAGTAAACGAGTGAGAGAGGTAGCTATACTTCCAAAATTTTGGATGAATTTACTGTAATAGTCGATAAGTCCGAGAAAGCCCCGCATGTTTTTTTGATTGGTGGATTGTGGCCAATCCTTTTCTGCTGCTATTTTCTTGGTATCAACCGCTACTCCTTGTCTTGAAATCAAATGGCCCAAATATTCCACCTCAATTAGTCCGAACTGGCATTTCGTCAACTTGGCAAATAATTGATGAGTATTGAGAGTCTGTAGAACAATTTCTAGGTGCCTTACATGCTCTTGCCAATTCCTACTATACACAAGAATGTCAACAAAAAATACAAGAATAAACTTTCTTAAATATGGTCAAAAAATCTCATTCATCAAAGCTTGGAAAGTGGCGAGGGCATTTGTGAGTCCGAAGGGCATTACTACGAATTTGTAGTGTCCATGCGTTCTAAAGGTCATGTATATCTTCTTCTTTGACACGGATTTGATGGTAACTTGATCGTAAATCTAACTTAGAATAAACTTTAGTGCCATCCAGTTCCTCCAAAAGTTTATCAATGATAGGAATCGGAAATTTTTCCTTCACCATAATATCGTTCAAGGTCTTGTAATCAATACAAAATCTCCAACTTTCATCAGATTTTTTTACTAACCAAAAGGGGGATGAGAAGGGACTCCTACTAGGACGGATTAATCCTAGTGAAAGCAATTCTTAGACCATTTTTTCAATCTCATTTTTTGATAAAAAGGATAACGATATTGTCTTACTGAGATTAGTTTGCTATCAAGTTGAAGTGGAAGATGATGATCCTGTGCGCGGTGTGGCAGAAGAGTTATGGGTTGTGCAAATATGTGGCTGTATTTTATGAGAAGCTATTGAATCTCAGGATGAGATACGGTTATAGGGGCAGCTTCTGCGGCTTCAACCTGCAAAAGAAATGTAGGGCCATATATCATATGGAGCTCCTTCTTTTGCAATGGCTCTATTTCTTCCCTTTTGATGCCATTGTCATGGTGAGGGTGGTATAGTCGGACTTTTTAGGTCCAAGAGTTGCCAACCATTGAACTCCTAAAACAATTGGGTATGACGCAACTAGAAGAACATAAAAATCTGATATGATGTGATATCTTTGAATAATCAAGGAGAGACTAAGACATCTTCCATGGCAAGTCATTTTTTCTTTGTTGGCAATGGTAATTTGAAGGGGTTGATCTTGTATCACGATTAAGCCACATGAATCCACCAAATTTTGATCCACGAAGTTATGGGTACTATCACTATCAATGAGAATTGCTACTTCTTGTCCCTTTATTCTTCCTTACAATCGCAAGGTCTGAGGGTGATTTGTTTTAGCCATTGCATTTAGTGATATGTCTGTTACTACTTCTGAAATACTAGTTCTAAAAATTCTGGCGGGTTGGTCTTGTAACATCCCGTTACCCATGTTAAGGCTAGAATAAATAATTAGGAGAAATTTCTGTGAAATTAGGAAAATACACCTTATGCATAAGTTATTTGTGACATGCACATTTTTGCACATTCATATGATTATACATGCACTCATTGACATTTTCCGAGTACAATTGAGTTGTTAAATGTGATTAAATTGTGTTTTGGTCATTTTGGTGTATTTTAGATATTTTAGAATTTTTGGAGAATTTTGAAAAAAATATATTTATATATATATATATTGACATTTGGACCAATCCTTGAGTGACTTGTGGCAGTATAGTTAAGTGACAAGTGGTACATGGGAATAGTGACAAGTGTCACATATGCAATGTCACACAAACATGTGGCAAGACTCAAAGGAGGTCTTTGGATTGTCTCCACTGAAACCACCATCTTCTTTCTTGCTTTTCATCACTTAGACACTTAATATCTGCATGTGTTTATGTTATTGTTCGTCCATCACCAAAATCCCTCATTGCTCTCCCCATTTCTGGAAATTTCTCTGAAGAAGCAAGTAAGTTATGCATCGTTGTTATTTGTAGATGTTTCACTTTAATCTTGAGTTATGAGCTGGTTTAGAGTAAGTTATGTTTTAGTTTTCTGGATATTATGTGGATGATTTTGATGATGTTTTAGTGTTGGAAGTGAATGCATGCATGAATAGTAGTTTCGGTGATGAGAAAAATGAATTATATGAAAATAATGTGAAATGGACATTGTGCAGAAATTATTTCTAAGATTGCGAGAATTGAAGCTTAATAAGATTTAGACAAGAGTAGAACACTGAACGAGGTTTTGCTTCTTTTGGAGTGTATAAAAAAAAAACTAAACAAGTGCAACAAGAATGGAAACACAGTAGAAAGAGGAAGTGTATATGTAGTTTTGGATTTTTGATGTTTGAATTTAATCTTAAATCTTGAGTTATTTTTTGACTTGGACTGGGAATAGAAATGTGAGAGTATAAATTAGAGATGATGGGGTACGTGGAAGTGAGGAAGAAGAGTGAAGAAATCTGCAGTTTATGGTGAAGAAGATGAAGATTTGAGTGCTAGAGAGAGAAAAAGGAGGTAGTTGCATGTATGGGTTATATTTCATTGAACAACCCTAAGTCTTTTGCCTATAACTTTTTCATCCAAACTCCAAATGACTTGAAACTTAGATCAATGGATTCCTAAGACATTGTTCTTTCTCTTCATGAAAATTTAGAGCTTTCTGAAGTAAATTGAAAGTGATTGATAGGATGAAAGTAGAAGTCTATTGGAATGTTATGAACTGGAAAATTTTCATGAACATGCTTCGGTATTCTGATTATAACTTGATCTGTAGATTTCCAAATAAGTTTATTCTTAGTTCAGATTAGTCTAGAGACATAAGTCTACAACTTTCTTGAAGAAGTCAAATTTTGATTATGTCTCTAAGACTTTCAAAGTTTGCAAGAAACTGCATCTTAGCTTAGGCTATAGTGTGACCAGGGACAGAAATCATATCCTGTGGTTATTGAATAAAATGTGTTGATGTAGGCCGAATTAGACTAAGGTGTATTCACCAACGTTGTAGATTATTATCTTATATTTAAATTGGTATAAATTTTTTAATTTTTGGATAACTGAGCTGAAAGATATGAGTTGTACAATTCGAGGGTATGATCATGTACTAGCCAAATGTTCAAATATACACAGTCTATGGTATTGTGAGCATAACGCATAGTATACTGAATCAAATTAGATGATCTAGGAGTCTTTAGAAACTTAAGACATGGTTGAACAATTTTCCAGAAGTAAATGTTGCCTAATTTTTCCATTTACTTTATCATATTTAGTATGCAAAACGACCTATATGTGTATTAGAAGAAAAATCTGAAGTGGTCAATGAAATTATGAAATGATTTTGACATTGTTTTGTTTTGGTCCAATTATAAATATACATGGTATTAATGAAGGCTTTGATATTTGAATGAATTGTTGATAAGGATCACAATAAAGTACCCCGAAATTGTCATTGAACATGCATTGTGCATATCTTATATAAGTACATATGCATAAAGGAATACTTACATTAGTACAAAAAAATGTGATATATTGTAAATGTGTTGTGTATGTTTTAGAGAAGCACATCGGACACGAGTCGGACACTGCCAGACCATCCAGGCAATAGCTTCTTGAAGCATATAGCGAGTCAACCTAGATGAATTTACTAGGATTGATTTAATTTGATTTGTTAAGCCTCCAATTATTGAACTATTATGATTCTTTCTAAATTTCGGACTTAAAGTTCGAGGAGTATATATTCGGGACTGTATTGGAAGTGTTTTGATTTGTTTGATAATTCTGGTTGTATTATGCTATGTAAATTCTCAACAAAAGTTGAATGTCGGACTTGGGTCCGATGATTATGAAATTTTGACTATGCTTTATACATGATTGTGATAAGTGGTAAATTCTGAATTGATGCATTTCATAAAATGCATGCTCAGATAAAGACATTGTGACCGGAGTGGCTAGTATCAAATGCTTGCACGTAGAGCTTTGCTCCATGATATATGATTTGGCACGTAGAGCTATGCTCCGTGATATATATTTTTGACTGAGACTAATGGGCCAGTATTTGTATATGTGACAGGCACTCGGTCACAACATTAATAACTAATGTGGAGTCTCATATTCATCTATATGTGATTATATATGATCTAATTTGCATTGATTCAATGATGTGCCATGATAGTGTGAGTATTTGAAATATCCATGTTCTGTATGAATCATTGTGAAATATGTGATTTGTGTATGTGAATTTGGTGAAATCATCAATGATGGTTCACTCATTGAGTTCATAAAACTAATAAAAAATTACAACGTGGTTTTTCATGTACGAGACAGGAGACTTAGTGTTTGTTCTGGATTAGAAGCACGTTTTGGACTAAGTTATGGCTCAGAGGTCTGTCAGCTGATGTTAGAGAGTTATAACTTTTATTTTGTAATATTTGCTAAAATCTGTATGAGATTTTTGTAAATATTCGTCTAATGGAAACAGTGTAGACTTTGTGAATGAATGAAATGAATGGTTTTTAAAATTTGATGACTTCTGATTATGTTAGATGATGCTATGTGTAAGTTGGATTTGTTTTTGCTCTAACATGCCATTATCACAGGATATGTACTTGAATATTCTTGAATGTTTAGGTATGTACCTTGTGGTAGTGGGATGTTACAAATCTGATCTTCTTGGATAGAATAATCCTCTAACTGATATTTTATCCATAATATCTGTGAACAACAGCTTGCAGTTAGGTAAAGCAAAGAACCAATAATTCCTCTAAAAAGAGTTTGATCAATCTTCTTACCAGCTTCATCTTTAGTCAAGACGATTGACGGATGCATAGAAGTAGACATATGTTTAACATTCCATTTTATATTTGACTAAAGGCTCTTTAATATACTTTTGTTGATGAATAAAAATATTTTCATCAATTTGTATAATTTGTAAACCAAGCAAGAACTTTAATTCACCCATCATACTCATTTCAAATTCACTTTTCATAATATTTTCAAAACTTGAGCATAATTTTCTAGAAGTAGCACCAAAAATGATATCGTCTACATGTATTTGTACAACGATAAAATCATTTTTAATATCCTTCTGAAATAATGTTTTATTTACTTGACCTCTAAAAAAGCCATTTTTAATCAAAAACAAACACAGACGATCGTCCCATGCACGAGGTGTTTGTTTTAATCCATACAAAGCTTTATGAAGCTTATACACAAAATCAGGTTTATCAAAGTCTTTAAAACCTGGGGGTTGTTTCACAAAACTTCTTCGTCTATAAAATCATTCAAAAAAGAACTTTTCATGTCCATTTGAAACAGTTTTATATCATAATGAACAGCATATGCAAGCAAGATCCTAATAGCTTCTAGTCTAGATACAAAAGCATATATTTCATTATAGTCTATTCCTTCTTGTTGATTATAGCCTTGAGCTACTAATCTAGCTTTGTTATGGGTTAATTTTCCTGATTTGTCTAGTTTATTCTTGAACACCCATCTAGTACCTATAATA
>JAOTJB010004909.1:0-11723 GCA_027123815.1 Erythroxylum minutifolium | reverse complement strand
AATAATCATATGATTGACAATTTAATGATGTGTGAAATATGTGTGTATTGCATGAAGATAGATACATGAGAGTGAACGTCAGCATCCAAACATTGCCAATTCATCGAGGTAATCGCTAATCTTAAGCGTATAGTGAGTTTACCTAGATGTTTACACACTATGACTGAATTGTTTGTGTTTAGCTTTTGATATTGAATTGTTATTTATATGATTGCATTAATTCTGAACATTAATGATCTGAGGAGTTCCATATTTAAGATTGTATTAGAAGTGCTATCAATTTGAATATGATATATTAGAACAACTGGATGTTAAATGCCACAATGAATATGGAATGTGAGAGATTGAATGTGAATTGCCAAACCAAATCCAATGAATTATCTAACTAGATCTGATGAATTGATACGTGTGACAAATGTACACAAGAATGAAAGGTAAATGAAATATGGCATGTGGAATGATGCATTACATTGAAATGCATGATCAGATAAAGGAGTTGTGACTGGAATGACCAGTTTAAAGAAGAGCTTAAATCTCAGAAATGTACATAAAGAGCCACAAGCTTAGTTATTAATGAGCCTAGTATCCACAATAGGTACGGGACTGTATATGAATTGAGCCCGGTATCCACAAGAGATACGGGACAATTAATGGGCACTCGGTCACAACAAAGTAAAAATGAATGAAGTCATATGTGCATTTACATATAAATCCTTATATGTATCTTATGATTGAATTGAAACGAATTATTAAAATGTTTGAAATACAGTTGTAGAGTAAATTAGGATGTGTTGTGATATTAAATGTTAGTTTATCTATTATACATATGAAAGTATGATAACTTGATATACTTGATAAGGTGTGATGAAATGTGATGTGATATGCAATACTGATGGTATGTAATATTTGTTGAATTGCGATATGACTTGTTTATATAATTCTGACTTAAGTGAATACATTGAGGATGGTTCACTCATTAAGTTTGCAAACTCATCAAAATTGTATTGTTGATTTTCAGGTTCAGAGGAGACCTAGTTAGACTAATTGGAGTATAGCTATAGTAATTGGACATGAGTTAGTGGTTAGGATTAACTATACTTGCACATGTATTCAGTTATTTCGTATTAAGAATTGTATTTCTCAACTGTTGTATAATGTATATGTGACTTCTGAAGTGCAATAACATCTGTGACTGGATATTTTTGTAAATGAAATGGGATAAAATGAATATTGGTTTGCTTAAAATGTGTTTGATGCTTGAAAAATTTGTAAAGAGTTGATTTGATCATCTTAACATGCCATTCTCGTAGAGTATGTTCTCGAATATCATCGATACATTCGGGCATATACTTTATGAGAGTGGTATGTTACAGAGTTACAACCCTTTATCACCTTTAAATTAGTGGCCAAGTGGAAATAGCTAATAGAGCACTAGAACGATTAATAGAAAAGATAATAGAGTATTATAGAAAAGATTGGTCTGATAAGTTAAATGATGATTTATAGGCCTATAAAACAACATTTAAGACACCTATAAGCACTCACCTTATAGGTTAGTGTAACCAAAGCATGTCTTTTTCCTATTGAATTTGACTATAAAGCATATTGTAAAATTAAATTGATTAATTTTAATCTCAATCTCCTAGGTAAGAAAAAGAGACTCCAAGGGAATAAGTTTGAAGAATGGCATATAATGGCTTACGAAAATTTGAAGTTGTAAAGGAATAATCTAAAAGGTATCATGATGGGAGGATTAAGCAAGCTAAGAAAATTAAAGAGGGAGATAATGAACTTAAATTATTTCTTAGTAAGATAAAATCTAGATAATCCAATCCCTTCGTAGTCAAAAGAGTCTTTCCTAATGGCATTGTTAAGGTAACCAATCTAAAAATGGTATGTTTAAGGTAAATGGATATTGTTTGAAGTATTACCTTATAGGGGATTTTGATAAGCATGTTATAGGAATTTAAACTCCAAAATCATAATGGACTAAGATAAAGTGGGAATGTCGACTTAACAACATTAAATAAGCACTTTTTGGTCAGCAATTTGACTTTTTAATTTAGTAATTTATTTAATTAGTTTTACTATAGGCTTTTAGGTTTTATTTTCTATAGTTTAACTTATATCTATGTTAACTTGTGGTTTAATATAGATTTTTGCTTGGTTTATAGATAAATAGGTTCCATTTTTGTCTTTTATGCTTTGGGTATATGATATACGTTTAATTGTTGATACATTTAGTCATTTACACTTAGTGATTATTGATACAAAAATGCTTAAAATACTCACCTTAATTCATATATGATTTTAAGTACAATTTAGAAGCATAGAAATTAAAGTGATTTGAAAGCACTACATCTGGGCTATTTTTCAACTATTAATTTTCACTTGTCTTCATGGAGCAAGAAGAAGAAAATTAAAAGATAAGAAGAAGAAAAAAATAAAAATATAAAGAAGATGGCAAAATGCATGTGACAATAGATGAATAAGCAAGGAGTGAAATGACAACATATTAACCAGTTAAACGGCAACGTCCAAAAAGCAACAGATGAACAAAACATAGCGCAGTTATGACTGGAAAAAGTTGCGTTAAACATAATGCATATGCATTTAACACAACGCATATGTTTTCATTTTGCTTTGAACGCAAGCATATGCGTTCAACGCAATGCATATGTTGCGTTTCATGCTTAGGTTTTTAAGTTAGATGAATAGTGAACATGGCCAATCTTCATAAAATTGTCACATCAGCTACAGTAGAGAGGCAGAAACAAAAGAAGAGAACAAGAGTGGCGTGAGTTAAAAAAGAAGAGAGCTGTGGGAGAGAGTGATACTTGAATAGTGGAGATGGACCAACATCTTTAATTGTCACATCGGTGAATAGGGAAGCACAGTGAGGAAGAGAAGCTTGCAGTAGTGAAGAAATAACTTGGGGGTTTTGGTAGGGTTATCAATGGGGATGAAATATTTTTCTGGGAGAGATCTATGAAAGGGAAACATCCCAACACAAGGGTGACATCGACGTCAACGACTTGGATTAAACATTTATTATTATTTTTTTCTTTCTCTCATTAGAAATTAATTATATTATTGTGTGGATTGATTGGGTATTTGAATGATGATGATTTTAATGCTCTATTGAATCGTTTTCATGAAAACCCATTGTTAGAATAGAACGCAATATGTAATCGTTGTATTCCCGATTCATGTGTAGCAACTAATGGTTCCGAATCATTAGAGATAACATAACATAGGTTAAATAATCCAAGCTTGTTTGATTATTACCTAGATTGGTCTATTTTTTTGATTCATAAGGCGGTTGTTTGGATAAACTTAGAGAGCTTATTCTAGGTTTCCCAATAGCTAGGTTAATTAACAAGCATTTTGTAATTAACAAAGATCTGAGGAGAAATCAGGATTAATAGATATTATTGTTAATCTACAACCGATAATTGCTAAAAGCAATAAAAGAACAACAAATCAATGAATTATGCTTAATTAAAGTGTAGATCAAGATTGAACCAAATAACCGGATCCCTACCTAATTCTCCAATTTTATCATTTTTCGTATGTTTTCTTTAATTTGTTTTCGTTAGGTTTATTTTGTTTTATTTTGTTATTAAATCCAAGACCCCCCATTACCTAAACATCAATTAATTTCATTTCATAAGCTAACCAAACACTCCCTGTGGGATCATAGTCTAGTTATTTTATTTTGACTAGCGTTACGATGCACCGTTCAATTTTGGAATGCAACACCTCCAAGAAACATTGGACCAAAACTGCAATTGATGGTTATCCATAGGGGCTGATATATTTTTCTGGGAGAGATTCATGGAAGGGTAATGTCCCTACACCAGTTCGGAGGTGACATTGACGTCAACGACTAGAGTTAAGCATTTTTTTACTGTTTTGTTGTCTCTTTCTCTCATTAGAAATTGATTATGTTATCTTGTGTGGATTGATTGGGTATTTGAATGATGATGATTGTAATGCTCTATTGAATCGTTTTTCCTGAAAACCTATTGCTAGTATGAAATGCAATACGTAATCGCTGTATTCCTAATTCATGTGTAGCAACTAATGGTTCTGAATCATTAGAGATAACATAACATAGGTTAAATAATCCGAGTTTGTGTGAGTATTACCTAGATTGGTCTATTTTTTTGAATCGTAAGGTGGTTGTCTATATAAACTTAAAGAGCTTATTCTATGTTTCCCAATAGCTAGGGTTAATTAATGAGCGCTTCGTAATTAACTAAGATCTAAGGAAAAATTGGAATTAACAGGGCTTGTTGTTAATCTACGATCGATAATTACGAAGAGAGATAAAAGAACAACAAATCAATGAATTATGCTTAATTAGATTATAGGTCGAGATTGAACCAAAAAATCATATCTCTATCAAATTCTCTAATTTTATCATTTTTCATATGTTTTCTTTAATTTTTTATTAGGTATATTTTATTTTATTTTCTTATTAAATCCAAAACCCCCCATTACTTAAACATCAATTAATTTCATTTCATAAGCTAACTGAACACTCCCTGTAGGATCGAACTAGACTCACCAATGCTACAGTAGTAGTCTAGTTATTTTATTTTGACTAGCGTTATGATGTGTCGGCCAATTTTGGTGTCGTTGCCAGGTAATACGGCGTTTAGTTTTTGTTTGTGATTTTAATTGATGTTTTGTATATATTTGTTCGTAATTGGTTTCTTTTCAGTTATTTCGTAATCTTTTCATTTTTTGTTTCGTTTTTATTAAAAAAACTTTGATATGGATGGAAGTAATTTTTTCTTTAATTCATATTCTCAATCCTATAACAATGTTTGGACTAATTAACCTAACTTTTGTTATGGATGGGATAATCAACCAAATTACTTCCATAATAGTTTGCACAAAGCACAGCAATGTTCGTACAGACTAGAAGCTTCCTATCAAGACTTAGGTACATCCTTGGAAGAATTAGTTAATGTGTATGTTGCTAATTTGTAATTCTAATAGGAAACAAGTTCTAAAATCCAAAACCTGACAAGCCAGGCAGATCAATTGATGGAAAGCTATCAACCACCTAGCATCACAACGCAAAGAGACATAACCATATCAACCTGAGGAGTACCAGATGGATATTAGCACAGAAACTTTTCAAAGTGAAGAGCAGCTTAAGAATTTTGAGGTCAACCATCAACGAATTGCTTATGTTGAAAAAGCTAAGGAGGAGTTTGAAATAGTAAAAGATACATCTTTTAGCTTGGAGGTAAAAATTGAGTTCATAATTATTATTGAGACTGACTCTTTACCTTTACCTAGTAGGTTAGAGGAATTAAATGAAGAAGAAAAAGGCAAAGAGATGTTCAAAATATTTCCAAAGTTTATGAACTAAGTCGAGATTGAGAATCTGAGGATAAGGAAGATACTGAATGGAGATGATGATCAACTAAGGCCCTATCCAGAACAACCTCACGTAGAAGTGACGCTAACAGTAATACTAGAAGATCATAATTTTATCACCTGAGGAAAATATGGAGTCAAGCCAGCGACTCTAAACCAAGGCTCTTCTTAGGAGGCAACCCAAGGGAAGTAAATTTCTTTTCTTTACATTTCCGTAGTACTTTTTATTTGCATATGTGTTTTTATGTTGGTTTGTTTCTTGCTTGTTTTTAAGTTTTCAATCAAAATGAGAGAAAGAATAAAACCAACAAAGAAACATTTGTTTGTTTTCTATTGCTTCTAGGATTATTTAATTATGAGTATAGAATGAATTGAATAAAGAATTTCATAGCAACTTTGGCATGTACTTTTGTTCATGTGATTGGTTAATGTGCATTATCTTTAGAAGAATAGTGACTAGTGGTAGATAAAACGGATGTGATTTGAACCTTATTAGACTGAAACATTCATATCAGTCTCATTGTCTTTTGATAATGTGTGACCTTCATAACATGTACATCCTGATTTTGACTTGAATTTCTATTCGAGACCACATTTTTATCACATACATTAACATGGATATGATTAGACATTCTTTGCTTTTTCGAACTATGTTAGCCAAATAACCTACCCATTATATGATTTTCCTTTTTGTTAAGCCCCTTTGAGCCTTATTAGCCTTTCTTTGTGTATCAACCACATTTTATACTTAACCAAATGTCCTACCCAAGCCATAAAGCTAGTGGAACATTTGTGATTGTTGAGTTTGTGGATAAGTGTGGGGGTGTCCATATATATGGGTTTGTTATAATGTTGGGATGTTTTGTAATTGAAATTCCTATGTTAATGTAGTTTCTTTTAATGTTAAAAAAGGAGGGGAAAGAAAGAAAGAAAAGAGAAAAGCAAAAGAAGAAAAGAGAAAAGAAAAAGAAAAGAAAAGAAAGAAAGAAAGGAGAAAAGAAAAAGAAAAAAAGAGAAAAGAAAAGAAAATGAAAAAGAAAGAAAGAAGAAAAGGAAAAAAAATTTTTAAATAAATTTATCAAGGAAGAAGTGTGTATGAGTTTGCACAAAGTTATTCATAATTAATGCATCTTCCTAGAGTTATAATGAATGTGTTATTTGAGTATGTTGAATATGATGTAGATGTTGACTTGGAAGGTTCACTCTTGTGGTTTCAATATATTGTTGGCATAAATTGTATAAGGATTCCTTCGGATTGGTATATGCTTCATATGGTTGGTGTGTGAGAGTTAAATCGGGTTGTCAAATATAAATCTTGTATTCGTCATAGCTGACGTTATCCAATTTTTGATGAGTGTTGCTTTATTTCACTAGCTTAATGGCTATCATGCCACTTGACCTAAATACATCTCATCTTACCTTTGCCTACATTACAACCCTGAAAAGTCCTTTGATCCATGATTTTCCATATGAATTATAGTGGTGAAGAAATGAAATGATATGTAAAGTTATGGATTGTCATGGTTATGAATGGTGTTAAGTGTACCCGTGGATATATTTTAGTTAAATACATTTTCTGAGTCTACCATTAGATTGCAATTTTTGAAGATGATGAATGTTGATTGATCAAGAGTAAAAGTTTGGAATATTGACATCTTGCTATGATTTTTTAAAGTCACTCATCCTTGCTTGTGATTATATATTCTTAGAACATATGGGATGTAACATCCCCTTACCCATATTGAGACTAGAATAGTAAATATGAGAGATTAGTAAGAAATTAGAAAATGCATTTCATACTCATGCATTATTTGATATGCTCATATTCATGAATATTGAATTTTTGCACATGAAAAATAATTGTACATGCATTCATAGACATTCCGGGTATAATTGATTTATAATTGAATTGTGAATGTGATTTCGTGGAGAATTGTGGTTTGTATATGTTGAAAAATTGATTTGGAGAGTGTATTTAGTAATTTAGAATTTTTGGAGATTTTTAGAAAATTTATGAAAATTTGGGTAAATTTTGGACTAGGAAAAACGTTAAGTGGCAAGATAATTGACAAATAGCAGTTGAATTAAGAGTCAAATGGCAGTGAAAAACTTTATTTATGACTTTGGGATTTAATGAAATATGTCATTGAAGTTTGGAAACAATTGGAATAGAAATTGAGTTCAATGGACTGGTTATTAAGAATCATGTGGTAACTTAAGTAAATATCTAATTAGCATTTATATTTAAGTAGTAAGTGTTATGACACTTACCTAGCATTTGTTTACCATGTACTTAATCTACTAAACTTAACCATCCATGATTCTTTCTTCTCTGCAAGACCATCTCTTCTTTCATTTTTCATTAAATGCTCTTCTTCATTTTCATGACACTTTCTCACCAACACTCTCAACGTTGATCTTTACCAAAAAATCTGCACCTTTTTACTTCCATCTTTCTTTGCCTTCTTCTTGTTATTGAAGACCCAACATATATCACCCTTAAAGGATGATGACTGTATGATACGTGGTGGCTAGGTTCACTTGATTTGAAGAGGTTTTGGGGAAAAAACAAGTAAGTGTATAAATTATCTTTACAGATTGTGCTAAACAGAAATGTTATGATGATGAGTTGGCGATTATTTGAAGTTACATAATCATGAGGAAAATGGTTTGTTTTCATAAACGTCGTGGCTTTTAAGATATGGAAATTTTTAATTTGTTGATTTTGAATATTTGATGATCAAATGTGATGAGATAGTGTTAAAATAATTTTTGGAGTTGAAAGATCAAATTAAATGTATATGAGATTAATGCAGAAAAATGAAAGTGAAGGAAGTGTAGAAAAATGGAGATATGCGTAAGTTGACCTTCTATTTTAATGGTTGTGTTTTAATCTGAGATTTTGGCATTGTTTGTGAATGAATTGAGTTAAATGAAGTCAAAAATGGGGTTGAGTTAAGTTATAGATGTTGGTTTGAGTAGAGGAAAAGAAAGGATGAAGAAGAAGAAATTGTAGTATCGGAAGAAAAGTAGAAACATGTACAGCTTCGAACATCCTTTAGTATTTTGGCTATATTTCCTCCTCCTGACCTCCAAATAACATGGGACTTAAACCATTAGACTTAAAACACTTGGCTCTACTTCTCCACTAAAAAATTATAACCATCTGAAATCATTTGGGAGAGACTGAGTGATAAAATTGGGGCAAAAATGATGTGAAAAAATCTGGAAATTGGTTCTGGAGTTGGGTGTGCATAGCCGTGACTTGTTTGTTGGTAAGCACGGGCATGCATTATGGTTACACGCCTATGACTTGGTTAATTTGTAATGCACCGTGACTTAATTTTGTGGGATAAACAAGTGCACCCGAGAGCTTTTTGCACCCTGAACATCCTTTCTTCTTTTGCCTGTAACTTCTTCTCTAGTCTTCCAAATGGAATTATTTCTAATTTTGAGTAAAATAGAGATATAGGGCTACAAATTGTCTGAAGAAATCGAGTTTGAATTCTACCTCTAAGAGTGTTGAAATTTGTCTTGAATTTGAGTTTCAAATTTTGTCTCTGTTTCTAAATAGTATGGAGTAAATTGCGTATAACTTTTAGAATAGTGAGCCAAATCGTATGAACTTCGGTTCTTTATAATCTTAAGGCATAGATGAACAATTGTTTAAAAGAAGACTTTGCCAAAAAACCTCATTTTTAAGGTGTAAAATAGAAGTGAAGTTGAAAAAAAATGAAGACAAAAAGGAGGAGTGCATCGATCAAGAAGCGGGTCACGATCGCAATGCGTTGTGATCATGACTCTTCATGGGCGACCACGGCAGTCGCAATCTCGAAGCGTAGCGGTTGCGACCGTGAGGGTTGTACATGGGTGACGTTTTTATTGGACATATATTGGTTTTTTGATGATATCTTAAGCTGTAGATATCCAAATGGGGTGATTCTTAATTTAAGTTAAACTAGAGACATAATTCTACAATGTTTTTTAACAAGTCCAAATTTAGTTTTCTTTAAGACTTTTAAATTTTACTGTGAAATTGAGTCTTGATTGAGGTTATAGTACCACCCGAGACAGAAATTATGTTTTAATGTTCTCATAAAAACTGGGAGGATATAGGGTAAATCAAACAAAGGTGTCTTCACAAAAGTTGTAACTAGTTCTCTTATCTTTCAATTGGTACTAAATTTATAATTTTTACATATCTAAGTGGAGAGTTATGAGTTATACAATTTGAGGGTATGATCATGAACTAGCCAAAAGCTTAATTATACATAGTCTGTGTTATTTTGAGCATAACTTATAGGGTACTAAACTAAATTAAATGATCTTGGTGTTATTAGAAACTTAAGAGATTGACACACAATTTTATAGAAGAAAGTATCCTCAAATGACTTCATTTTATTTGTCAAAAAGAACTTGGAAAGTTAACCCGAAAGTGTGTCTTAGGAAAAATCTGAATTGAAGAAATGAGTTATGAATTTTGATTTTCATAGTTTTATTGAGATATAAACCGTAAGTATAAATGATAGTTATGTGAGTTTGAAAATATGTATAATTATGTAAGTATAAATGATACTTCTGTGAGTTTGGAAATATGTATAATTATATGATGAGAATAATGGAAAGATACCTGGAATTGTCACTGAGCATGCATTGTACATAGTCCATATACATATTTGTGCTTACATGAAAACTTAGGATTATGCAAAGATTGTTTTTTTGAGCATGCTACCCTTGCGGGATATGCACTTGGACATCACTTAGAATGTCAAGTATGTGTCTTGCGAGAGTGGGGTGCTACAATTTGGTATCAGAGCTAAATTTAGTGTCTTACATGGGTGTTTTTCGAAATATGTGTCATGTTACATGCATTTTATACATGTCATAGTAGGCAGTAGTAACTGATCCCTAGTTTGAGTCGTATATGTATAAGTCACACGCATGAGCATCTGTTAAGAGCCTGAGCAAATAGAAATAATGAGAAAAATGATGATCTGTCAGAATATGAGAAAAACAAAAATTTGGGAATAATTAGAAATGAGAGATAGTATGTGGTTAGATATGAAAGATAAAGATTCAACACATTTGTATTAGTGATGTATTATAAAATATGACATCAATAGTGTACTGTGGTAGTATATCCTTGAATGTGAAATAGATGTGAATACATTGTCATGGATTGATTGAGAAAATAGAGATATAAGTAGAAATGACAAGATTTAAAGTGTACAAGCCAAGTTGAAAGAAAATAAAATTTTTTAAGACCTTGAGAGGTTAAACTTGGACTTGAAATGAATGTCAAATAAATGTGATAAGAGTTATGATTTAACATAAAAATATGTCTGTGATATTGAGATCCGAATTTCATAATGATTATGCATATATAATTCTGAGTTGAATGATGATATACATATGGAAGGAGAAATAAATGACAATAGGAAAAATGAGATAGAAATGAGGAAGGAATAAAAGGAGAATGAAATAGACATAAATGACTTTTCATAAGATGAATGATATATATAGTAAGGAGAAATGTTGTCTAGGATCAATTAAGATTCTTCATTGATCATTCTTAATATAAACTATCTGATTTGCGTAACCTAATTCAGTGAAATTCTTCTTCAAAAGAAGATTTCTTGCTACAAACATCTATACTATTCATGCAATCTTTGTCAATCAATTGTTATCATCATTGCTTTATCAACCATTCTTAATACCTCAAGAAGACCAATTTCTATAGTTTCTTACTAGGTCATAATGTTCTGGTTACTAAAACTCGACAAAGTAGTAGACACGATTATTGCCACATATGCTTAAGTATGTATCATCAAGGTCCTCCCATTCTATCCAGAGATCTATTTCCGAAAAATCACCTATTATCTTACAATAGTAAGGAAGATTTGCCCCCATTGCAATCCAAAGATGAAGAGATTAAAGCAATTAATAGGGTTGAGCAACACACAAAAGAATTAAATCCTTCTAGGTGCTGGAGCAACAGAGTGGCCCCTCAGTCACCAAAACTTCAACTCACATTTTCAGGAGGTAAATGTGGAAGAAATTGTCACTGCTCATAAACAACTTCTTCAAGACAGTGCTACTTTGTAGCACCCTACCCCTATCCGACATGTGTCCATATGCCCTTCGGACGCACGTGCACATACCTAACAGAAATGGTGTGCTAACTATTACACTTTCACTATATAGCATGGCATCAAAACTACTTCATAAATAAAACAATGTTTAAAACCTAAAAATTTCCTCATATCATTTCATAAATCATATTTACAATGTAGCATTACAATCATCATTCATGCTTGTACAATATC